>JAZGTQ010000416.1:0-243143 GCA_037953605.1 Necrosyrtes monachus | reverse complement strand
CCCCTGGTGGGACCCCCAAACCCACCCAGGACCCCCAAACCTCCCCCAGTGGGACCCCCAAACCCCCCCAAACCCCTTGGTGGGACCCCAAACCCCCCCCCCAGACCCCCAAATCCCCTGTGGGGACCCCAAAATCCCCTGGTGAGCCCCCCCAAATCTCCTGACGGGACCCCCATGCCCCCCCCAGGCCCAGCACCTGGGTGGGAGCCCGGAGGAATCGGGGGGTCCCCCCCCCCCGCCGCGGGGAGACCCCCTCAACAGCACTGACGAGGAGCTGGGCACCGCCACCGTAAGGGGGGGCACCCCAAAACGGGGGGGGACCCCAAAACAGAGGGGGGACCCCCCAAAACGGGGGGGACCCCAAAATGGGGGGGACCCCAAAACGGGGGGAGGACCCCAAAATGGGGGGGGACACCAAAACAGGGGGGGCCACCAAAACAGGGGGAGGACCGCAAAATGGGGGGGGACACCCCAAAACGGGGGGGCACCCCAAAACAGGGGGAGGACCCCAAAATGGGGGGGACCCCAAAACCGGGGGGGACACTCCAAAACAGGTGGGGACCCCAAAACAGGGGGAGGGCCGCAAAATGGGGGGGGACACCAAAAGGGGGGGGGACCCCAAAACGGGGGGGGCACCCCAAAACAGGGGGAGGACCCCAAAATGGGGGGACCCCAAAACAGGGGGTGACCCCAAAACCGGGGGGGACACCAAAACAGAGGGGGACCCCAAAACGGGGGGAGGACCCCAAAATGGGGGGACCCCAAAACCGGGGGGACACCCCAAAACAGGGGGGGACACCAAAACAGGGGGAGGACCGCAAAATGGGGGGACCCCAAAACAGGGGGGGACCCCAAAACCGGGGGGGACACCAAAACAGAGGGGGACCCCAAAACGGGGGGAGGACCCCAAAATGGGGACCCCAAAACCGGGGGGACACCCCAAAACAGGGGGGGACACCAAAACAGGGGGAGGACCGCAAAATGGGGGGACCCCAAAACAGGGGGGGACCGCAAAACCGGGGGGGACACCAAAACAGAGGGGGACCCCAAAACGGGGGGAGGACCCCAAAATGGGGGGGGACACCAAAACAGGGGGGGCCACCCAAACAGGGGGAGGACCGCAAAATGGGGGGGGACACCCCAAAACGGGGGGGCACCCCAAAACAGGGGGAGGACCCCAAAATGGGGGGACCCCAAAACCGGGGGGGACACCAAAACAGAGGGGGGCACCCCAAAACCGGGGGGGACCCCAAAACAGGGGGAGGACCCCAAAATGGGGGGGACCCCAAAACCGGGGGGGACACCCCAAAACAGGTGGGGACACCAAAACAGGGGGAGGACCGCAAAATGGGGGGACCCCAAAACAGGGGGGGACCCCAAAACCGGGGGGGACACCAAAACAGAGGGGGACACCCCAAAACAGGGGGGGACAGCAAAACGGGGGGACACCCCAAAAGGGGTTTGGGGGGGGTTATTGATGGGCTGGGGGGGGGATAAGGAAACTTGGGGGGGTCTCCTATTTGAGGGGGGTGGTTTTGGGGGGGGTCTCCTGTGGATTTGGGGGGGGGGGGCGTGAAACCGGGGGGTTTTGTGGTCCCCTAGAGGTTTGGGGGGGGGATCAGGGGGATTATGGGGGGTCCCTGGGGGTTGGGGGTCAGACAGTGGGGGGTGTTTTGGGGTGTCCCCCCCCCAGGACACGCTGGCCCTGCAGCGGCCGAAGCGCTGCCGCCAGATCCGCCCCACCTCCGCCTTCATGGGTGAGACCCCCCCCGACCCCCCCGTGACCCCTCCGTGACCCCCCGTGACCCCTGACCCCCCCGGTGACCCCTCCAGGTCACGCCGAGGGCCCCCCCCGCCCGGACTCGCCGTCCCCCCCCAGCAGCCCCGAGGGGGCCCTGCCCCACTGCACCCGCGCCCGGCCACGCCCCCCGCACCGCCCACCGGTGAGTAGCCCCGCCCCCTGAGCCCGTAGCCCCACCCCCTGAGCCGTAGCCCCGCCCCAGGTCGTACCATCCCAACCCTATAGTGCCGGCCCATGCTTGATGCCCCGCCCACCGCCTTCTGGCCACGCCCACCGCCTTCTGGCTCCACCCACTGCCTTGTGGTCCAGCCCCCAGACCCGTAGCCCTGCCCACAAAGTCGCGGCCCCGCCCCCAGGCCTGTAACCCCACCCACTTCTCCATATCCCCTCCCACTGGATCATGGCCACTCCCACAGAGCCACCATGTGCCCCCCCCGCACATAACCCCGCCTACTGCCTTATGGCCCCGCCCCCAGTGCCATAGCTGTTCCCCCTTGCCTATAGCCCTGCCCACTGCCTCGCGGCCCCGCCCCCAGGCCCATAGCCCCGCCCCCGGCTTTTGGCCCCGCCCCCAGGCCCTCAGACCCACCTGCCTTTACGTGGCCCTGCCCACAGACCCAGAGCCCCGCCCCCTAGCCCCTCCCACACCTTCACAGCCCCACCCCCAGCTCCCTTAGCTCCACCCCCTCCAGCTTCTCCCTCTCCCCCCCGCCTGGGGAGGGGGCGTGGCCTCTTCTTAAAGCCCCGGCGCTCCCTCTTCCCGCAGTCCCGGACGCCGGGGGGGGCACAGGCGGAGGCGGGGGGGGGCCCCCCCTTGGACGAGGGGCTGGAGGAGTTCTTCACCCGCAGGGTCCTGCCCCGGTGAGGGGGGGGGGTAAATTGGGGGTGTCCTGAGGGGGGCAATTGGGGGTCCTGGGGGGGGAACTGGGAGTCTTGGGGGGGGGAATTGGGGGTCCTGGGGGGTAATTGGGGGTCTTGGGGGGGGGAATAGGGGGTCCTGAGGGGGGAATTGGGGGTCCTGGGGGGGCAATTGGGGGTCTTGGGGGGGAATTGGGGGTCCTGGTGGGGCAATTAAAGTCCTGGGGGGCAAATGGGGGCTTGGGGAGGAACTGGGGGGGCAATTAGGGGCTGGGACGGGTAACTGGGGTGCTGGGGGTCACACCCCCAGGCCGCCCCCCCCCCCGTGCCCCCCCTGCCCCCTCAGCGTTGCCGGGGCCCCCCACGCAACCGGCAGGACCCCCAGCCCCCCGGGGAGCCGGAACCCAGCCACCACCCCGCCAGCACCCAGGTATGGGATGGGGCAACTGGGAGCTACTGGGAGGGGAACGGGGGGGGCTCCTGGGGGGCAACTAGGGGGGCTGCTGGGGCAAGTGGGAGAACAGGGGGCTACTGACAGCAACTGGGGGGTCACTGGGAGGAACTGGGGAGCTCCTGGGGGGAACTGGGAGGCTACTGCAGGCACCTGGGGGGAACTGGGAGGAACTGGGGGGCTCCTGGGGGAGGGGGATTCAAGAGGTGAGGGCTTGGCCTCCCCACCCATTTCACCCAGGGGGCGTGGCCAAAGAGGCAGGGGCGTGGCTTGGCACTGTGGGGTGTGGTCTGATGCGGCCACGCCCTCTTTTAACCCCTCCCACCCCAGGAGCAGGGCTGGAGCCCGGGCTCTGAGGAGGCGGGTGAGTCCCCCTTCCCTCCCCCCCCCCCAAAAAAACACCGTGGGGCTGTGACCCCCCCCCCCAGGGGTGGGGGGGTTCCCCTGACCCTCTCCCAGCCCCACCGACCCCCAAACCCCCCCTTTTCCCCCCAAAACCACCCCCTAAAACTGCCCCCCCCCGCAGCTCCCCCAAGCACCGACAGCCCCAGGGTGGTGGAGGGGGTGGGGCTTCCCTCTCTGCAGGCCCCGCCCCTGCAGGTGAGTGGGCGGGGCGAGGCAGCAGGCGCTGCCCCACCCACCCCGTAGAGGGGAACCAGTGATGGGGGCGGGGCTAGGGGCAAAAGCCCCGCCCCCTCAAGGCACACAGCATCTCCAGGCCCTGCCCACTTCGGGGGCGTGGCCGGCAGAACAGCAGAGCCCCGGCGGTAGGGAAGGGGGCGGGGCCACCCTGGAGGCTCCGCCCACTGCTCCTACAGGTGGGTCTCCTCCCTCGGGGCATGCTGGGATGGGGGGGAAGCAGATGGCATTATGGGATGCTGGAGGACTTTGCGGAGTCCTCCAAGGCATCGTGGGATGCCGGAGGAGTTTGGGGGGGGGGTCCCCAGGGCATTGTGGGATGTTGGAGGGATTCCCCCCCCAGGGACTTCGAATGGGAGCCGCCGGCCGGTCCCCCCCAAACCCAAACGGACGCGGCGCGCCCAGTCCTGCGACAAGATGGAGGCCCTGGGGAGAGAAGGAGGAGGTGAGGCGGCCGCAGAGCTGAGGTGGGGGCTCGTTTCCAACACCCCCCCTCGCTGAACACCCACCCTCTCCCCACAGGCACCTGACGGACGCCCCCACTTTGGGGGGGGGGGGCATACACCCTCCCCTCCATCCCCTGTTCGCTCCAGGCCAATAAAGACTTAAACAACGGAGATCTCGTTAATGGCGTCCGTGAGGGGGAGAAGGGTCCCTTTAAGGGTGGCTCCGCCCACCTCCTCGCCCCTTCCACTGTCACCACGCCCCCTCAGCCTCCTCCCCCCGCCGCTCATTTTAACGCTGGCTCCGCCCCTTTCGGCCGTGGCTCCGCCCCCTCCCGCGGTCTCTCCGCCCTCTCAGTCTCCTCGCTGTTTTCAACGGTGGCTCCGCCCCCTCCCGCCGTTGCTCCGCCCCCTCAGCCTTCCCGCCCTTTCTAACGGCCGTTTCCCCTCAGGATTCCCGCCCTTTTTAACGGCCATTTCCTCTCAGGCTTCCCGCCCTTTTTAACAGCCGTTCCCCCTTCATTTCCTCACAGACTGAGGCGCGAAGGGGTCCCGGTGCCGGTGGGTAACGGTGGGGAAGGGTGGGGGGACGGACGGACACAAGGACACCCAGGCAGGTGGCTGCCCCCCCCCCCGCTCCCCTCTTCTTCCTCACCCCCTCCCAGCATGGACTGGTTCCACTGCAACCGCTGCTACCGCCAAGAGGGAGCCCGCTTCGCCGTCACCAGCTGCGGCCACGTCCTCTGCACGGCATGTGGGGGCACAGGTAGGAGCCCCTTCACCCCCACAAAATGGAGGGACACCACCCCACACACACACACCTTGAACCTCTAAAATGGCGGAAGGGAAGGAGCCCACTCACCTTAACCTGCTAAAATGGTGAAAGGGAATGACCCCCCTCACCTCATATCCATAAAATGGCGGAAGGGATGGACCCCCCTCACCTTATATCCATAAAATGGTGGAAGGGAGGGATCTTCTCACCTCATATCCATAAAATGGCGGAAGGGATGGACCCCCCTCACCTTATATCCATAAAATGGCGGAAGGGAGGGATCCTTTCACCTTATATCCATAAAAAGGCAGAAGAGATGGACCCCCCTCACCTTATATCCATAAAATGGCGGAAGGGAGGGATCCCCCTCACCTTATATCCATAAAATGGCGGAAGGGATGGACCCCCCTCACCTTATATCCATAAAAAGGCAGAAGAGATGGACCCCCCTCACCTTATATCCATAAAATGGCGGAAGGGATGGACCCCCCTCACCTTATATCCATAAAATGTTGGAGGGGAGGGATCCTCTCACCTCATATCCATAAAAAGGCAGAAGAGATGGACCCCCCTCACCTTATATCCATAAAATGGCGGAAGGGAAGGATCCCCCTCACCTTATATCCATAAAATGGCAGAAGAGATGGACCCCCCTCACCTTATATCCATAAAAAGGCAGAAGAGATGGACCCCCCTCACCTTATATCCATAAAATGGCGGAAGGGAGGGATCCCCTCACCTTATATCCATAAAATGGCGGAAGGGATGGACCCCCCTCACCTTATATCCATAAAATGTTGGAGGGGAGGGATCCTCTCACCTTATATCCATAAAAAGGCGGAAGGGAGGGACCCCCCTCACCTTATATCCATAAAATGGCAGAAGGGAGGACCCCCCCCCTCCACCTTTCACCTCACTAAATTGTTCCCCCGCCCATTACGCCAACTTTTTTCCCTCACAACCGCCATTTCGGAGGGGGCCCGATGTCTCTCCCCTCACACAGGTCCGTGCCCCGTCTGCGCCGCCGACTGCCGCTACCTCCCCATCTCCGACAAGGTGAGTTTCTGCCCCATTCTGGCTGCCATTTTGAACCCTTCTCCTCCTTGGTCCCCCGGCCGCCATTGTGAACCTTCCTCATCCTCCATCGCCAGCGGCCATCTTCCTTCCCTCCCCACAGATGCGCCCGCAGGAGAAGCTCTTCTTCAAGAGCCCGGCTGACATCGCCCTCAAGCACCTGACCCACATCTCCCAGGTGAGGAGGAGGAGGATGGAGGGCAGCCCGCCCCACACCCGCCATGGGGCCAGCCCCACAACTTCTGCCCCACAGGTCTGGCGCTTCCAGCGGGTGCAGTCCGACCTGCTGCTGGCCTCGCACAAGGAAGCCACATGCCGTGCCCGGGCGGCGCTGGAGGACGTCCGCCATGTCCTGGACACCCGCAATAGGTGACACCCTCCCCTCCTAGGGCCGCCATCTTGAGAGGGGTCTGTCGTTCCCCTCCCCGGGCACCATTTTGGGAGGGTCCACCCTTTTGGCCGCCATCTTGGTGAGGTCCGCCCCACGCGCCCTCTCCCAGCCGCCATCTTGGGAGGATCTGCCCATGCTTGGCCACCATCTTGATGCGGGTCTGCCCCCCCCGCCGGCGCCATCTTGGGGAGGGTCCACCCTCTTGGCCGCCATCTTGGTGAGGTCTGCCCCGCACCCCAACTCCCCCAGCTGCCATGTTGGGGGGGGGTCCACCCCACATCACCCCCCCTCCCCACGCAGGGAGCTGGAGGCGCTGCGGCGGGAGAACGGGGAGCTGCGCCGCGCTCAGGTGACCCCCCCCCCGTTCCCCCCACCCTCCTCGTTCACACCCCCACACACACACTGACCCCCCATTTTCTCTCCCCACAGCTCTCCCCCAGCTGGCGAGGGGGCAGCAGGTGAGACCCCCGCCGTGGGGTTTCGGAGGTGGGGGGGGGGCTGCGGCGGCATCGGCGGTGGCACCCCCGTATTTCTCCACGCAGGAGCAGCACGCCCCGGCCGGTCGGCATCACCTCCCCGGCGCACACAGGTAGGTGATTCCCCCCCCCCAAATTTTTTAGGGGTCCCCCTACCTCCTTATTCCCCCCCTTTTACTTCTGGGGGTCCCCCCCAAAATGGCTCCTTTCCTTCCAGTCACCCCCCAGCCCCGCCGGCAGCTGAGCGGGCAAGTGGTGAGGTAAGGGGGGGGGGCTCCCCTATTTTGGGGGTTCCCCCTCCCCAAATTATGAGGGGGGCCCCAAAATGCTCACACCCCCCCCACGCAGCCGCTCCACCCCGCTGGAGCCCCCCCTCTCCCGCGGCACCCCGGTATGGCAGGTGAGACACCCCCCCCCAAACCGCTGCCATGTTGGGTGTGGCACCCCAAATTGGAGGGGCTTACCCAGAATGCTTTGTGGCCTCCCCCCCTCCCCCAGGTGGCCAGCGCCCATAGGGGGTCGGTGACACCCCTGGCCTCCAGCGTGGGTGAGCGACCCCAAATCCGGCTGGTTTGACCCCAAATCCGGCTGGTTTTTCCCCAAATCCTGTCTCCCCGAGCCCCGCCCACTCTGCCCCAAGCTCTGCCCCCAGGAACCTCCAGCCTTAGCCATCTGTGCCCAAGCCCCGCCCCATGGCTCCCAAGCCCCGCCTCTTTTCCATAGGCCTACACCCCAGTTCTTGGCCCCTAAGCCCCGCCCCTCAGCCCCCAAGCCCCGCCTCTTTCCCATAGTATGTTGTTCTTTGTCCCTAAGCCCTGCCCCTCAGCTCCCAAGCCCCGCCTCTTTCCTATAGTATGTTGTTCTTTGCCCCTAAGCCCTGCCCCTCAGCTCCCAAGCCCCGCCTCTTTTCCATAGTCCTATGCCATGGCTCTTGGCCCCTAAGCCCCGCCCCTTCCCCAGCCCTGATCCTTCTGCCCATCCAAGCCCCACCCCCTTTGGTCACCCATGCCGCCCCTCCCTTGCTCCCAAGCCCCTCCCCTTCTCCCCGGATCCCCGCCTCAAACCCTGCCCCCTTCCCTCCCTCACCCCGCCCCCAGCTCCTTGTCATAGCCCTGCCCAGACTCCGCCCCTTGGCCCACAGGCCATGCCCCTGCCCCGCTCTAACCCCCTCTGGTCCCGCCCCTTTGCCCTTAACTCCGCCCCCCCACAGCCCCGTCTCCTGCCTCCGCCCACGGGCTGACCCACAGGTGAGCGGGGGGGCGGAGTTAAGAGCAAAGGGGCGGGGCTGGGGGCGGATCCCCGCACCCACCGCCCGCCCCCCCCGCCCCAGGGCCGCCCCCCCGTCCCCGCAGACCCCGCTGCGGGTTCCTTGGGCCCCCCCGCCGCTGCCCGCCGCCATCTTCCCTCCTGAGACCCCCCCTTCGCACCGGAGCTCCGCCCTGCGCCCGCCCCCCCGGCGCATGACGTAGCCGGAAGGAAAAGAGCGGGCGGAAGCCCTCCCGCCGCCGCGTCATGCCCTCAACCAACATGGCGCCCGCGGTCGCCCGGGGCAACGCTCGGCCGCCGCGCGCCGTTCCCTAGCAACGCGGCGGACCGCGCATGCGCGGAGCCCCTTCTCCCCCCTCCCTTTCCCCGGCGCCGCCATTTTGAGGCGCAGCCGCTTCTCCAAGATGGCGCTGGCCAGCGTCCTCCGTTCTTCCGAACCTTCCGTCGCTCCCGCCGCCTTCCCCCTCCTCACCGCTCCCCGGGACGGCTCCGGGCTTCCCTCGGGGGGGTTCGCTGCCCCTCCGTGGGGTACCGAGACCTCCCTCCCCGGGCCCGGCCTTCACCTGCTGCACGGTACCACCACGCTGGCCTTTAAGGTAGGCCTGATGCCGAGAAGCCGGTCGAAGACACTCTCTGAGACTCGTTTTGGAGTTTTAGAAAGCAGGCATTCTTTATTGCAGCGCTGGATGCACGGGGGATAGTTCCACCTAGCGTGCATGCCACAGCTTTAGCACAAACAGGTTATATAGAATAACTAATTGCATATTAATCAGATTGGTATACTTATACATAAAAATGGTTGCAGCTGATTATCTCAGTACTGCCTACATCCGATCATGCGCAATGAAGGATCCATTTGAGTCGAAGGGCTGCTTTTGCGACCACCGACCCATTTGAAGTTCTTGCTGGCTGTCCTCGAAGTCTTTGTTCTTGTCCTTGTTCTTTGATCTTGAAGCTTAACGCAGTTTCAATCCCGTGTGGTCAGTTTCAGCATTGTTCTCACTAGTGTACAGGAACATCTAGTCATAAGAGCAAAGAACTGCAAAACTTATGAATAATTACTAGTTGATTGCTCGGCTATATTTTTGTCTATTGTTTCAATCATAGCGTTAGTATAAGATTTCTAATAGTTATTTGCCAAATCTCACTTTTACAGTCACCTAGCAGCAAACCAGTTTCCACGGCTGGTACGAAATACTAAAACCATCCAAATATTTAGACGTGCCATACAGAATGTATGGAAATACGCTATCAGGCCTTGGTGGTGGGGGGGGGAACCCCCAAATCTCCGGAGACCCCCAGATTTTTGATGGCGGACGTTTTGTCGATCCCTTCTCTCTCTCTCTCCCCCCCAGTTCGAGGAAGGCGTGATGGTGGCGGTGGACTCGCGAGCGACGGCGGGGTCCTACATCGCCTCGCAGACGGTGCAGAAGGTGATCGAGATCAACCCGTACCTGCTGGGCACCATGGCGGGCGGGGCGGCCGACTGCAGCTTCTGGGAACGGCTCTTGGCCCGCCAGTGCCGCGTCTACGAGCTACGCAACAAGGAGCCCATCTCGGTAGCCGCCGCGTCGAAATTGCTGGCCAACATGGTGTACCAGTACAAGGGGATGGGGCTCAGCATGGGCACCATGATCTGCGGCTGGGACAAGAGGGGACCGGGTAAGATGGCGGCGGCGGCGGCGGCGGCGGGGGTTTGGCGGTCGCCCCCGGGGCCGGCGGCCGGCGCTCGAGCTCTCCCGTCTGACCCGGCAGGTCTTTACTACGTGGACAGCGAGGGGACGCGGGTGCCGGGTCAGGCCTTCGCCGTCGGTTCGGGTTCCACCTACGCCTACGGGGTGTTGGATCGAGGCCGGCGCCGAGGATTGACGGCGGAGGACGCCTGCGACCTGGCGCGTCGCGCCATCTACCAGGCGGCGAGGCGCGACGCTTATTCGGGGGGACGCGTCACCGTTTATCACGTCGGGCCGGACGGTTGGCGCCGCGTCTCCGTCGACAACATCGCCGATCTTCAGGAACGCTACGCCGCCGAGGAGGCTCCCGCCTGAGCCCTGGGCGGGCGTGGGGACGGGGGAATCGCTTTGGAGAAGTAAATGTGTTAAAAATAAAAAAAAAACATAACCGTGGTTTTGGGGGGAAGTCCCGGCTGTGTGAATGGTGGGGTTTTTTAGCGTGGCCGCTGTCATTAGGCTCCAGAGTGAACGGCGGGGAGCGCTGCCGGGGGGGGGGGGGGGGGGGGGCGACACACGGCGCATGCGCGGCTCGCTCTGTCCCGCCGCTCCCGCCCCCCTGCCGCCTATTGGACGCTCGCTCTTCCCTCCGCCGCCTTCCCATTGGCCAGCGGCGCGGCCGGAGGGGCGGGGCTCGGCGGGGCGCGCGCCTCTGACAGCATCCGGCGCGGCGGGTACGATCGTGAGGGGGGGACACGGGGCTTGGGGGGGGGGGGGCGGGAGATTTTGGGGGGGTCCGGGGGGGGGAGAGGCTTTGTGTGGGGGGGATGGGGCATGGGGGGGGGCGTGGGCTTGAGGGGGGGACAGGGGGTGGGTTTTGGGGGGGAATGAGGGGAAAATGGGTATTGGGGGGGGCGAGACTTTGGGGGGAGAACAGCCTTGGGGGGGGGTGTTTCGGGGGGGGGGCACAGACCCCGGGGAAGCGTGGGGATAAAGCCTATGGGGCTGGGGGGGGGGTGTGACCCCGAGAGGGGCATTGTGGGTAATTGGGGTCTCTATGTGTGTGCCCCCCCCCCCCCCAGTGCAGGGGGGGCCGCGATGGCGCTGGCCGTGGGGCTGCCGGGCTCCGACCTCCTGCCGACGGGTAAGATACGGGGGGGCGGGGGGGGGAGCAGAAAATGAGAGGGACTAACGAGGGCGGAGGGTCGTTAAGAAAGATGCTAATGAGCTGTTGTGTGTGTGTGTCCCCAAGATGAAGACCCCCCCCCGCCCCTCGGCAGAGCCACCCCCCAGGAGCTGCGCGCCCACCCCGGCCTGGCCGGCCTGCTGCGGGGGCTGGGCTGCGTCCTGGGGGGCGACGGGCTGAGCCCCCCCCTGGAGAAGGAGCTGCGGCAGGTGGGGACGCGGCGGCGGCGGGGGGGGGACAGGCGACCCGGGGGGGGGGGGTGGAGGGATTCTGGGGGGGCAGAGGGGGGGACGCTGGGATGGGAGGGTGGAGGCTTGGGGGGTCTCGTGGGGGGGTCAGGAGGTGACGCGGGGGGGGGATCCCGGCAGGCGGAGGCGGCGCTGGCGCTGCGGCGAGGGGCCTGGCTGCGCTGGGAGAGCCTGTGGCGGGGGCTGCGGGAGCTGCTGCGAGACCCCCGCGGCCTGGAGCCCCCCGTGAGTCTGAGATACGCACCCCCCCCAACCCCCCCTCCCTTTTCTGTCTCCCGGGGGGGGGGGGGCGATGGGAAGGGTCCCCCCAACCCCAGAGCATGCTGGGACCCCCCCCATCCCCTTCACTGCCCCCCCCAGGTTCTCCAGGAGCTGGAGCAGGCCCTGGCTCTGGCCGAGCTGCGCCGCGGCCCCCCTGCCTTCGCCACGCTGCTGCCCCCCCCCAAGGTGAGACCCCCCCCCCCCAAACTCCTCCCGCCCCCAAAGGCTGTCCCACACTCACCGCCCCCCCCCCCGTCTCCAGGATCCGACCCTTCTCCGAGCCCGGCTGCTACCCGAGCTGGAGCACCGTTTGGCCGAGAAGGTGGAAGAACTTTCCAGCTACCACAGGGGGCCCCCCCCGTCCCCCCCAGCCCCCCAAAACCCCCCCCGGGGGGTGGCGGAAGGGTTGGCGGCCGAACATCACCGCCTGCGCCGAGCCCGGCACCGGCACCGTTCCCTGAGCCAGCTGCTGGAGCAGCAGCGCCAAGCCTACCCCCAGGTAAAGTGGGGGGGGGACCGGGGGGGGTGGTGGGTTTTTGGGGGTGTTCACTGATGTCCCCGTGTGTGTCTGGGTGTGTGTCCCCCCCAGGTTTTGGGGCGCTGCAGGGCGCTGCTGGCTCGCCTGGCGGGGGAACGTTTCGCCGGGGCGCAGGCGGAGCTGGACCGGCGCCGCGCCGAATACCTGGAGGCCAAAGGGACGGCCGTGCTGCTGAAGATCCGGTGGGTGACGGCGACACCCGCGCCCCCCCCCGCCCCGTGCCGCTTCCCCGCCCTCGTTAACCGCCTTCGTTAACAGGTTGGAGGAGCTGAACGTGCTGCTGGACACCTACCCCCCCGAAAAGGTGGAGGCGCATCGCCACATCAGGTGGGTGTCACCACGTCCGTGTGTCCGTCCGTGTCCCCCCCCCCCCCCGGCGTGTCTCGGACCCCTCGCCGCGTGACGTCCCTCTGTCCGTCCGTCCGTCCCGCAGGGCGGCGCTGGAGGCGGCGCGGGAGCGAGCGGCTGGGGAGGCGTCGGGGGCGCGGGCGGCGCTGGCGGCTTTCGGGGGGCTGGGACCCCGGTTCGGGGCGCTGGCGGGGGAGTACGGGCGCCTGCGGGAGAGGCTGGGGCACCGCCGGTGGGCCCTGCGCCAGCTGCGCCACCACGACCCCTGACCTCTGACGTCATTGCGATGACGACGACGACGATGACCACCCCCAGTGATGCTCTGTGCCCCGTTGCCGTGGAAACCGCCCCAATAAAGACACGTGCACCCCCCCCACCACCACCATTGGTTCCGTCCTCTTCTTCAGGGGGGGACCCTGGGGTCTGGGGAGGGGGGGCGTGTCCTCGGCTGCCGGGCCACGCCCCTTTCTCCTTATATTCCACGGGGAGGGGGCGGGGCCGGGCCGGGGAGGAGGAGGGGCAAGGGGATGATGGACAGGCAGTGCGGTGCCGGGATAGGGGCGGGGGGGTGGGAGGGGGCGGGGCGAGTGATTGACAGGCAGCGTGGCTCGGTGGGAGGCGCGTGGGGCTGTGTGGGCGGGGCGCGGGACAGGGAGGGGATGATTGATTGACAGGCGGCGCGGCGGGGGACGGAGCCAAGCCGGGCCAAGCGCGGGCGGGAGGATTGACAGGCGGCGCGGCGGGGGGCGGAGCCAAGTTGGACGGGGGCGGAGCCAAGCCGGGCCAAGCGTGGGCGCGAGGATTGACAGGCGGCGCGGCGGGGGGCGGAGCCAAGCCGGGCCAAGCGCGGGCGGGAGGATTGACAGGCGGCGCGGCGCGGGGATAGGCGCGCAGCGCGGCGCGGGGGCGGAGCCAAGCGGGGCCGCGGTGATTGGCGCGGAGGTGGGGAGGGGGGAAGGAAGGCGGGGCGCGTTGGCGCGCGGCAGGGGGGAACCGGCGCGGCGATTGGCGGAGCGCGGCGGCCGGTGGGCGGGGCGCGGCGCGGGTGGGCGGGGCGCGGCGCCGCGCGGGGCAGTGATGGCGGCGGCGGGGCCGGGGGCGGCGGGCGCTGCCCGCGTCTCCAGCGGCCGCGACCTCAGCTGCGTCCCGGAGGTGGCGGGGGCCCTGGGGGCCGTGGCCCGGCAGGGGTGAGAGCCCGGGGGAGGGGAGGGAAGGGAGGGGGGGAGAAACATGGCGGGGTGGGGGGGGGATCTGGGGTGATCCCTGGTCTCTGACACCCCCCCCCCCCCCCCCCCAGGTTCGACTTCCTGTGCCTGCCGCTCTTCCACCCCCGGCACCGGCGGGAGTTCGGCCTGGACCCGGCGCGGGGCCGGCCCGGACCCCAGACACGCTCCGATCTCCTGCTCTCCGGACGCGGTGAGACCCCGGGATCTTCCCCCCACCCCGCCTCATCCCCTCTGGCACTGCAGGGACCCCTAAAGCACCCAGCCGCCCCCCCCAAAAGGGGCTGTGGGGTGTTCTGGGACCCCCCATAGCACCACAGAGCACCTGGGGACCCCCCCATAGCACTCTGGGACCCCCAAAAGGGGCTTTGGGGCCTTCTGGGACACCCTATAGCACCACAGAGCCCCTTGGGACACCCCTGTGTCACCCTGGGACCCCCAAAAGGGGCTGTGGGGTGTCCTGCGACCCCTTGTTGCACTATAGAGTCTCTTGGGGCCCCCCCATAGCAGTTTGGGACCCCCAAAAGGGGCTGTGGGGTGTCCTGGGACCCCCTATAGCACCACAGAGCACCTGGGGACCCCCCCCAGCACTCTGGGACCCCCAAAAAGGTCTGTGGGGTGTCCTGGGACCCCCCATAGCACCACAGAGCACCTGGGGACCCCCCGTGTCACCCTGGGACCCCCAAAAAGGTCTGTGGGGTGTCCTGGGACACCCTATAGCACCACAGAGCCCCTTGGGACCCCCCCATAGCAACCTGGGACCCCCAAAAGGGGCTCTGGGGTGTTCTGGGACCCCCCATAGCACCACAGAGCACCTGAGGACCCCCCATGTCACCCTGGGACCCCCAAAAAGGGGCTGTGGGGTGTCCTGGGACACCCTATAGCACCACAGAGCCCCTTGAGACCCCCCCATAGCAACCTGGGACCCCCAAAAGGGGCTCTGGGGTTTTCTGGGACCCCCCATAGCACCACAGAGCACCTGGGGACCCCCCCATAGCACTCTGGGACCCCCAAAAGGGGCTTTGGGGCCTTCTGGGACACCCTATAGCACCACAGAGCCCCTTGGGACACCCCTGTGTCACCCTGGGACCCCCAAAAGGGGCTATGGGGTGTCCTGGGACCCCTTGTTGCACCATAGAGCCCCTTGGGACCCCCCCATATCACTCTGGGACCGCCAAAAGGGGCTGTGGAGCCTCCTGGGACCGCCTATAGCACCCCAGAGTCCCCTTGGGACCCCCAATGTGTCACCCTGGGGTCCCCCATAGCTTTATAGGCTTCTCTTAAAGGGCTTTGGGACCCCCCATAGCACCATGGAACCCCCCAAAAGACCATGGGGCACTTTGGCGTTCTCCGTAGCACCCTGCCCCCCCCCCAAAGGCTTTGGAGCACCCTGGGGAAACCCCAAAAGGCTGTGGGGCACCCTGAGACCCCACCCCCCAGCACCCCAGGGCTCCCCAAAAGTGGTCTGGGGCACTCTAGGACCCCCTATAGCACCATAGCCCCCCCCTGCAGAGGGCTGTGGGGCACCCTGTATGCCCCCCCAAGTAGTGATAGGGACCCCCAGGACCCTCCATAGCACCCAGGGCTGCCCCAAAGACCGGGGGGGGCCCTGCGGTGTGTGTCCCCCCCAACACCACCGTGTCTGTGTGTCCCCCCACCCCAGACTGGAACACCCTCATCGTGGGGAAGCTCTCGCCCTGGATCCGGCCCGACTCCCCGCTGGAGCACGTCCGCAGGAACTCGGAGGCTGTGAGTCTGAGGGATGGGGGGTTTTTTTTGGGGGGGGGGCAGTTTGTGGGACCTCCTCCTGACTCCCTAACCCCCCCCTCCCCCAGGCCATGTTGCAGGAGCTGAATTTCGGGGCGTACCTGGGGCTCCCCGCTTTCCTGCTGCCCCTGACGCAGGCGGAGAACCCCAACCTGGCGCGGGTGCTCTGCGCCCACCTCCACACCGGCCACCACAGCGCCATGGTGGGGGCACTGGGAGGGACTGGGAAGGGGGCTGGGGGTAGGGGGAGGAATTTGGGGCATTGTGGGGGGGGTTGGGGGGCACTGGGAGGGGAATTTGGGGCACTGGGAGGGGTTTGAGGGGCACTGGGGGGTGCTGGGAGGGGAATTTGGGGCACTGGGAGACCCCAGGGGGTTGCTGGGGGGGGACTGGGAGGCCCTGAAAGGTTACTGGGAGGCTTGGGGCATTACTGGGAGGCACTGGGAGACCCCCAGAGGTTACTGGGAGGTCTTGGGGGGTTCCTGGGAGGCACTGGGAGACCCTTAAAGGTTATTTGGAGACCGTGAAAAGTTACTGGGAAGCTTCAAGGGGCTTATGGGAAGCACTGGGGGGGCCCAGGGAATTACTGGGACATACTGAAAAGCTTTGGGGGAGCATCAGAGTTTAACTGGGGGGCCCTGAGTGGTTACTGGGAGGCGCTAGGGGACCCCAAGACGTTACTGGGAGACCTCAGGGCGTTACTGGGAGACCCTGAAAAGTTTCGGGGGGGCATCAAAGTTTACTGCAAGGTACGGGGGGGGTCCTGAGGAATTACTGGGACCCCCCCCAGGGGTGACTGGGAGGCACTGGTGTTTACTGGGCATAACTGGTGTGTGTGGGGGGGGATGTCAGTTCTGGGTGCGGGTGCCACTCCTGGCCCCCGAGGACGTGCGGGACGACCTGATTGGGAACGAAGCGGTGCCCGAGGGGGGGCCCGAGGGGGCGGCCGAGGAGAAAACCTGGCTTTGGTGAGGAGGGGGGGGCAATTTGGGGGGGGTCCTGGGGGGTGGGGGGGGATATTGGGGGCTTAGTGGGGTGGGGAGGGAAATGGGGGGGACAGGGGGGGAAATTGGGGGTGTGGGGAGGGAAATGGGGGGGACGGGGGAAATTGGGGGCATGGGGAGGGATTTGGGGGGGTCTGGGGGGGGATTTGAGGGTGGGGGTGTGTTTTTGTTATTTGGGGGGGTTAAAGGTCAAGGACGGGGATTTGGGGCTGGGGGGGGCAGTGGGGGTGACCCCCGGTGTGTGCCCCCCCCCCCCCGCAGGTGGCACAATTTCCGCACCCTCTGCGACTACAATAAGAGAGTGGGGGTCGGTGAGTGTGGGCGGGGCCTGAGGGGAGGGGTGGGGCCAAGGGGGGTGGGGCCACAAGGCAGGGGAGGGGCTACAGGCTGTTAGAGCCAAGGGCAGGTCTTGGCTTAAGACGTGAGGGGGTGGAGCCAGGGTATTGGGGGTGTGGCCTGGCGGTGTGGGTGGGGTTTTAACTGCAGGGGGTGGGGTCCTGGGTGGAGCTTGGGGGTGGTGGGTGGAGCCAGACCCGAAGGAGGAGGAGCCAGGTCGCAGTGGGTGGGGTTAGGGGGCATGTGGGTGGAGCTGTAACTAAAGGGGTGGGGCTATGGCCTTGTGGGTGGGGTGATAAAGATATGGGAGGGGTGAGGAGGCAAGGAGGTGGAGTCTGAGTGCTGTGGGAGGGGCTGTGATCATAGTGGGTGGAGTCTGGGTTACATGGGTGTGGCTACAGCTATGTGGGCAGGGCCGAACCCAAAGAGGAAGCGTGCTTATTGCCCTATATGTAGATTTGTGAAGATAAGGGAGGGCCCAGGCCTCTGGGGGTGGGGCCAGCCCCTGGCGGGCGGTGCCTACGGCTGACCCCGCCCCCCTGTCCCTCCGCAGCCCTGGAGGTGGGGGCGGACCTGCCGTCGGGGGCAGCCATCGACCGGTGGCTGGGGGAGCCGGTGAAGGCGGCCATCCTCCCCACCAGCATCTTCCTCACCAACAAGAAAGGCTTCCCCGTCCTCTCCCGCCTCCACCAGCGCCTCGTCTTCCGCCTTCTCAAGGTAAAAGGGGGGGGGGGCCGGAGGGGGGGGGGGTTGGGGGTGCTGGGGAGGGGCGTGGGGGGGTCTAGGGGGGGTTGGGGAGGGGGGGTTGGGGGTCTAGGAGGGGCTGGGGAGGGGGGTTGGGGGCTGCAGGGGGTTTGGGGTCCCTGACGCCCCCCCCCCAAAAGTGTCCGTGTGTCGTGTGTGTCCCCCCCCCAGCTGGAGGTGCAGGTGGTGGTGGCGGGAGCCCCCCGGCACGGGGGGAAGCCGCTGGGCGCCTACCTGCAGTACCTGGAGCACCTGGGCCAGCACCGGCCCCCCCCCTCCGCCTACGAGCTCTTCGCCCGTGGCTACGAGGACTACCTCCAGTCCCCCCTCCAGGTGGGCGGGGCTTCGCCGAGGGGGCGGGGCTTCATTGGGGGGGAGAGGGCGTGGGGGGGTCTACGGGGTGAGGAGCGGGCAGGGGTTGAGGGAGGGAAGGGGGGGGGGCTTGGGTTGGGGGTGTGGCCACGGGAGGGTGGGGGTGGTGGGGTGTGGTTTTGTCCTGGGGTGGGGGGGAGCATGGGGGTGTGGCTTAGCATGGGGGTGTGGCCACAGCGAGGGGGTGGGGCCAGGGCAGAGCTACAGGAAATTAGACTTGGGATTGAGGTACAGTGCTGTGAGGGGGCGGGGCTCCAGGGGAGGGGTGTGGTCTAATGGGAGCAGGGCTTCATTCAGGGGTGTGGTTAAGCTGAGGGGAGGAGCCATACTGAGGGGGTGGAGCCAAGGCAGGTGGCTGGAGGCACACAATGGGGCTATGAATGGGGGGGTCTTTGGGAACCTGTGGGAAGGGGCGTGGCCTGGCTGTGGGGGCGTGGCCTGGGCCGGGTGTGTGTCCCTCACCGGCCCCGCCCCCTCGCCAGCCCTTGATGGACAACCTGGAGTCCCAGACCTACGAGGTGTTCGAGAAAGACCCAATCAAATACTCCCAGTACCAGCAGGTGGGGCGGGGCCTGGGGCCTGGTGGGCGGGGGCAGTGCCTGGCCCCACCCACCTCATCATCATATTTCCCCGCCCCCCCCAGGCCATCTATAAGTGCTTGCTAGATCGTGTCCCCGAGGAGGAGAAGGATACCAACGTCCAGTGAGTGCCCCCCATGACCCCTCCGCATCCCTATGGGGCACCCCACATCCCTATGGGGTGCTCCACGGCCCCCCCCACAGCCTTATGGGCCCCCCCACATCACTATGGGGCACCCCACAACCCTTTAGGGCACCCCACATCCCCCCAGGTCCTTGTGGGTCACCCCCATGTCCCACTGCCAGTCACCCCACGGCCCCCTGGGGCACCCCATGGCCGTCCCCTGTTATGGGGTGCCCCACTGACCACCCCCCCTCTGTTGTGCCCCCCCCCAGGGTGGTGATGGTGCTGGGGGCCGGGCGGGGGCCGCTGGTGAACGCCACGCTGCGGGCGGCGCGGCAGGCGGCCCGGCGCGTCCGTATCTACGCCGTGGAGAAGAACCCCAACGCCGTCGTCACGTGAGTCGCCCCCGTAACCTGCCCCCCAGCCCCGTAACCGCCCCCCAAATTGCCCCATAGCACCCTATAACCCCCCCAAAATCTTTTCCTTTATGCTCCACCCCTTCTCCCAGACCCCGTAATTCCCTGAAACCCAACACCACAGCGATGCCACAATTCTGTAGCACCCCCAAAATTGCCTCGGCCGCCCCCCCAGCCCCATTGACGGCCACCCCGTGCCCCCCCCCAGGTTGGAGAGCTGGCAGTACGAGGAGTGGGGGGCGCAGGTGACGGTGGTCCCCCGGGACATGCGGGAGTGGCGAGCGCCCGAGGGGGCCGACCTGGTGGTCTCGGAGCTTCTGGGCTCCTTTGCCGACAACGAGCTCTCGCCCGAGTGCCTCGACGGGGCCCAGCACTGCCTCAAGGGTGGGAGTTGGGGGGCTGGGGGGCTGCAGGGCTGGGATTTGGGTGGTGGGGGCTGTGGGGCTGGGATTTGGGGGGCTCAGGCTGGGATTTGGGTGGTGGGGGCTGTGGGGCTGGGATTTGGGGGGCTCAGGCTGGGATTTGGGTAGTGGTGGGCTGTGGGGTTGGGATTTGGGGGGCTCAGGCTGGGATTTGGGTAGTGGTGGGCTGTGGGGTTGGGATTTGGGGGGCTCAGGCTGGGATTTGGGGGCCTGTGGGTCTGGGATTTGGGTGGTGGAGAGCTTTGGGAGTGGGATTTGGGGGGCTCAGGCTGGGATGTGGGGGGCTGCGGGGCTGGGGTTTGGGGTGATGAGTGGCTGTGGGGCTGGGATTTGAGTGTTGGGAGAGCTTTGGGAATGGGATTTGGGGGGCTGTGGGGCTGGGAGTAGGAGTTTGGGGGCTGTGGGGCCAGGATCAGGGCTTTATAATGGGATTTGGGGGGCTGTGGGGCTGGGATTTGGGTGGTGGGGGGCTGTGGGGCTGGGATTTGGGTAGTGGGGGGCTGTGGGGCTGGGATTTGGGGGACTGGGAGTAGGGATTTGGGTAGTGGGGGGCTGTGGGGCTGGGATTTGGGTAGTGGGGGGCTGTGGGGCTGGGATTTGGGGGATTGGGAGTAGGGATTTGGGTAGTGGGGGGCTGTGGGGCTGGGATTTGGGTGGCCCAGGCTGGGATTTGGGTGGTGGTGGGCTTAGGCTGGGATTTGGGGGGCTGTGGGGCTGGGAGTAGGGGTTTGGGGGGCTGTGGGGCTGGGATTTGGGGTGATGAGTGGCTGTGGGGTTGGGATTTGGGTGGTGGAGACCTTTGGGAATGGGATTTGGGGGGCTCAGGCTGGGATCTGGGGGGCTGGGATCAGGGTTTTGGAGGGCTTTATAGTGAGATTTGGGGGGCTGGGGTTTGGGGCTGGGGGGGCTGGGCCAGAGGGTGGGGGTCTCCGTGGGGCTGACGGCCGTGCCCCACAGCGGATGGGGTGAGCATCCCCTGCACCTACACCTCCTTCCTGGCGCCCATCTCCTCCTCCAAACTCTACAACGAGGTGCGGGCCTGCCGCGAGCGCGACCGTGACCCCGAGGTAGGGCGCTTGGGGGGCTGGGGGGCACTTGGGGGGCAGGGATGGTGCTGGGGAGGGGCATTAGGGGGAAGGTGAGGACACCGGGGGGTCTTGGAGGTCTTGGGGTGGCCATGGGGCATCTTGGGGGTCTTGGGGTGGCCTTGGGGTGGTTGAGGTCTTGGGGTGGCCATGGGGCATCTTGGGGGTCTTGGGGTGGCCATGGGGCAGGTTGAAGGCCTTGGGGTGGCCATGGGGCAGGTTGAAGGTCTTGGGATGGCCATGGGGCATCTTGGGGGTCTTGGGGTGGCCTTGGGGCAGGTTGAAGGTCTTGGGGTGGCCATGGGGCATCTTGGGGGTCTTGGGGTGGCCATGGGGCAGGCTGAAGGTCTTGGGGTGGCCATGGGACATTTTGGAGGTCTTGGGGTGGCCATGGGGCAGGTTGGGGGGCAGCTGTGGGGCAGGCTGGGGGGCACGGAGCTCAGCGTTCCCCCCCTGGCCCACCCCAGGCGCAGTTCGAGATGCCCTATGTCGTGCGACTCCACAACTTCCACCAGCTGGCCCCGCCCCAGCCCTGCTTCTCCTTCCAGCACCCCAATCCAGGTGAGGGGGGTGGGGACATCGTCGGCCACGCCCACAACAGGGGTGTCATTGGCCACGCCCCCAGCGGGGCGGGACCTCATTGGCTGCACCCACAGTGGGGCGGGGCGTGAGGAACCACCCCACGGGGCGGGATCTCCACCAGCGTGGTGGTGGTCCCGCTTGGCCGTTGTCTTTGACGTCACCGGGGTGTGATGTCACTGGGTGTGATGCCACGGATGGGCGTGGCCAATGCTGACTCTGCCCCCTCCCCCCAACAGACCCCACCCAGGACAACAGCCGCTACCGCCGCTTGTCCTTCCGGGTGGAGGTGAACACCGTCCTCCATGGTTTTGCCGGCTACTTTGAGACCACGCTCTACGGTGACATCACACTCAGTAAGGGCGGGGCCAAGAGGGGGCGGGGCCTGAGGGGGCCGCCAGCCAATGGCAGGGAGCGGCGGGGGTCAACCTGATCAACGGGGGGGTCAACGGGGCTGAGGGGGCAGAGCTATGGGGGCATTGGTGGTCAAGAGTGTTGGGATGGCGTCAATGGGGGGGACAAATGGGCGGGGTTTGGGGTCAGTGGGGTGAAGTGGGTGGGGTTGGGGTGAAGTGGGTGGAGCTGGGGGTCAACAGGGGCCAATGGGAAGAGTGGCGGGTCAACGGGGTCAAAACTGGGAGGGGTTTGAGAGCATCAGTGGGTCGACAGGGTGGAGCCGGCAGGATCTATGGGGTGAAGTGGGGGGTTAGGAGGTGGGGCTTGGCCTCAACAGGGGCCATTGCGGGGGGGACGTGGCCAATCAGGGACGGCTGGAAGGTGAAGGGGTGGAGCTTGGGGGTCAGAGAGGTCGGCAGGGTCATGACTCCGCAGGTATCCGCCCTGAGACGCACTCACCGGGGATGTTCTCCTGGTTCCCCATCTTCTTCCCCATCAAGGTGGGTCCGGCGGTGGCCATCTTGGGATAGTGGCCATCTTGGGCTTGGCAAGAGGGCAGCCATTTTGGGCTTGGGTGGAGGTTGGCCATCTTGAGCTTGGTGCAGGCGTGGCCATCTTGGGTTGGGTTTGGGTGGAGGTTGGTCATGGTTGGCTTGGTGGGAGAGCGGCCATCTTGTGCCTGGCATAAGGTTGGCCATCGTGGGCTTGGTGTAAGGTTGTCCATCTTGGCTTTGGTATAAGGTTGGCCATCTTGGGTTTGAGTAGATGTTGGCCATCTTGGGCTTGGCATAAGGTTGGCCATCTTGGGTTTGGGTAGATGTTAGCCATCTTGGGCTTGGTATAAGGTTGGCCATCTCGGGTTTGAGTAGATGTTGGCCATCTTGGGTTGGGTTTGGGTGGAGGTTGGTTGGCCATCTTGGGCTTGGGTGGAGGTTGGCCATCTTGGGCTGGGCGGGAGGTCGGCCATCTTGGTTTCCGTAGAACGTTGGTCATTTTGCTCACCCTTTTCCTTTCCGTTCCCCCACAGCAACCGCTGGCGGTGCGGGCGGGCGAGGAGGTGTCGGTGGCCTTTTGGCGCTGCGCCACCCCCAAGAAGGTGTGGTACGAGTGGGCGGTCACCTCCCCCGCCTGCTCCGCCCTCCACAACCCCACCGGCCGCTCCTACACCATCGGCCTCTGAGTGACAACACCGCAATAAAGGCCTTGACTTTACTCCTCAGCCTCCTGGCCGCCATCTTGGGGGGGCGGGGGGAGCGGTATCGTGTCGGGGTTGGCGTGAGGGCGGCCATCTTAATGCATTCCTATCCCCATGGGAGCCTTGCCCCTTGTAGCTCCTTTTGGGGGGGGTTGAGTGGATATTTAGCCACTCCCCCCCGCCACTGAAGCCCTTTCGGGGTGGGAGGGGAGCGGGGGGGCGGCCATTTCGCTCCCTAAACCCAGCCGCCATCTTAGCGCAGGCTGCGCCCGGCCCGACTAGGCCGCGTTTCCACGGCGACCGAGGAGGGGCGGGGCGATCGCGTTACCACGGCGACCGCGCAAGGGGGTGTGGCCAGCGAAGGGGTAAAGCGCGCTCAGCCCCGCCCACCCGCCGCGCCGCGGCCAATCAGCCGCGTCGCTTCTACCGACCAATCCGGCCGCCGGCGGCCCGCCCCGCCTCCTTTCCCCGCGTCGGCCCAATCGGCGCCGCCGCCTTTCCGTCGCCCGCCCCTCTCTGCGCCCTCAGCCAACGGGAGGGGAAAGAGTTGGGCGTCGACGGCCAATGGGCGCGCGGGGGGGGCGGGGCGCTGGGCGCGCCTGCGCAGCGCCGGAGAGGGAGGAGGGAGGAGGGAGGGAGGGAGGGGGGAAGGTTCTGGAGGCCGCCGCCATCTTAGCGCCGCGTCCGGGCCGCCGCCGCCGCCGCCGCCAGCCCAGGGGGGCCCGGTAAGAGCCGAGGGGGGACACGTCACACGGCAGGGTGATGGCGTCATCACCGGAGGAGAGGCGAGGGGGGGGGGAGGGAGGGGCGGGGAGGGGGAGGGGGGGAGCGGCGGCGGCGGCTAAGGGAGCTCGCGGGGGGGGGGTGGAAGCGGGCAGTGCGCATGCGCGGGGCTGCGCCGCTGCCCCGCCGCGAGGGGGCGTGGCTTGCCCGCGAGGGGCGGGGCCTGGCGGCGGGGGGAGGGGGCTCCGCGCTCTCCCCAGGGAGGGGCGGGGTTTGTTCCGCCGAGGGGGCGGGGCTTAAGGGGGCGGGGGCGTGGCTTATGGTGTCCCCCATCCACGTGGGGGAAGTGGGGGTGGGGGGGGTGCGCAGCTCGGTTTTGGGGGTGAATGGGGGGGGGTCGTCTCGACGCGTGACCTCATTGCCGGGTGGGTGACCTCATCGCTCAGCCGGTGACATCATCGCCCCCTCTTAAGGAAGAGTCCCGGACCCGTGTGAGCCCCGGCCCTCGGGGGGACCCCCCCCAAGGCGGGCCCAAGATGGAGGCGGGGGGCTCGAACCCGCTGCAGGACCCGGTGAGCCGGGAGGGGGGCGGAGGGGCGACGGGGACACCCGGGGCATTGTGGGTAGGGGGGGGGGCAAGGGGACGTTAAGGACATCAGCGGGGTATCGGGGATGGAGGGGGGGGGACACGGGGCAGACACATCGGGGTCCGATCTGTGTGTGTCCTGTCCCCCCTCACGTCACATGTCAACCCGGCGGCGCAGACGGATGCCATGACGTCGGACGACTTCGACATCGTCATCGAGGCCATGTTGGAAGCGCCCTACAAGAAGGAAGAGGTGGGGGCATCGCCCGGCGGGGGTCATTGGAAAGGGGTTTGGGGGTCATCCAGGGGGTGCTGGCGTCGTTTGAAGTGGGTTGGGGTCATCTAAAGGGGACGTGGTGTGATTTAGATGGGGCTTGGGGTGATTTAAAGAGGGTTGGGGTCATCTAAAGGGGTTTGGGGGGGTCACCCGGAGGGGGTTGAGGTCTTTTAAGGGGAGTTGGAGTCATCTAAAGGGGCTTCGAGGCCATCCAAAGGAGGTTTGGCGTTACCTAGAGCTGGTTTGGGGTGATTTAAAGGAGCTTTGGGGTCACTTAAAAGTGCCCAAGGGTCACCCCGAGGGGGTTGAGGTTTTTTAAAGGGGTTTTGTCATCATTTGAAAGGTGTTTGGGATCCTAAAGGAGCTTTGGGGTCACCTAAAAGCATTAGAGGGTCACCTGGAGGGGATTCAGGTCTTTTAAGGGAGTTTTGTCGTCATCTGAAGGGTGTTGGCGGCTCTAAAGGAGCTTTGGAATCATTTAAAGTGGGCTTGGGGTCACTTCAAGGAGCATTGCGGTTACCAAAAGATGGTTTGGGGTCACTTAAAAGGACTTCTGGGGCCGAAAGTGCCATTTTGAGGTTGCGCTGGGGGTTTGGGGTCACCCTTAGGGGTCTAACATCACCCTGGGGGTGTTGGGGTTACCCCTGGGGACGGTTTGGGGTCCTCTCAATAAGTTTGCGTTATTTCGGGGGTGGATTTTGGGGCTCTGACATGTGTCCCCCATTTCCAGGCGCAGCCCGGCCCCTCCAAGGTGCAGACGGAGACCCCTGCGGCACAGGTGAGGCTGGGGGTCCGGGCGGGGGGGGCATTTTGGGGTGTTGGGGGGGGGGTCACTTTTGGGCATCTCACCGGTGCTGGTGTCCCCTTCCCTCAGCAGCCGGCAGAGGAGACAAGCAAAGAGGCCAAGAAAGAGAGCGGGAGCAGCAGCGGGAGCAGGTCAGAGGGGTTTGGGGGGACCACAGCAGGGTTTGGGGGGAGGCGGGGGGGCAGGACAGTGGCTAAGTTGGGATTTCGGGGTGATAAAAGGGAATTTAGGGAGCGTGGGGGATTTTGAGGGGGTGGATTAAGGCCTGGTGGGAGGTGAGGGGAGGTAACGGAGAGATTTGGGCGGGGATTTAAAAGATAGTGGGACGCCATGAGGGTTTTTGGGGTGAGCAGAGATAGGAAGAGGGGTTAGAGGGTGCAGTGGGGAGAGGATTTGGGGATCATTATCCTGTGATCGCTCATTACAGCAGCAGGAAGAAGAGGAGCCGGAGCCGGAGCCGGAGCCGTGACCACAGACACAGGTGGGGTGATGCGGGGGGTGGGGTGGGGGGGGTGTTGGGGGGATTTGAGGGGTTTTTGGGGTGACCCTGTGCCCTACACCCCTCTAGCCGGAGCCGGGACCGGGACAGGGACCGCCGTCGTCGCAGCCGGAGCCGGGATCGCCGCAGCCGTCACCGCAGCCGCAGCCGGGAGCGCCGGCGGGGAAGCCGCTCCCGCAGCCGGGAGCGCCGGCGGGAAGAGCGAGCCCGGTACCCCTTCACCCCCAAAATCCCCCTAAACCCCACAGAATCCCCCAAAACACACCAAGTTCCCCTAAAATCCTCCCAGATCCCTCCCCAATCCTCCTGAAATCTCCCCAAATCTCCTTTAATTCTTCCCAAACCCCCTCGGTGACCGCCTTGTCCTTTCCAGGCGCCGCTTTGGCCACAGCAAGAGCCCGCTCTACCGGGAGAAGAGCCCTGTGCGGTGAGCTGGGGATGCGGAGATGTGGCGGGGGGGCCCCGGGGACACATCTGGGAGGTGACACCCCCTCTCCGTGTCCCCCCCCTCATCGTCCACAGGGAGCCCCTGGGCAGCCTGAGCCCCGAGGAGCGGGACGCCCGCACCGTTTTCTGCATGCAGCTGGCCGCCCGCATCCGGCCCCGCGATCTGGAGGACTTTTTCTCCGCCGTGGGCAAGGTAAGGGACTGACGACGTCATTTTGCGTCACCGTCGCGGTCACCGGTTCCCTTCTTGGGCACTCCAGGCATCTCTTGTCCCTTTCTGCGGTGTTGCCGGCCGTCTTCGTTTTCTGTGATGCCACCAACGTTTTTGCGTTGTTACCGTGGCCTTCACCGTATTACCGTCGTGTTCGCGATGCTACCAAAACTTTCGCGGTGCCCCCATCGCCTTCACGGCGTCACCACCGCGTTCGTGGTGCCACCATCGCCTCTGTGGTGCCACCAGCACTTCCGTGTTGCCACCAACCATTTTGCGTCTCTTTTTACGGTGCCACCGACGCTTCTACGGTTATGCCACCGCGTCCGTGTCCCCGTTCGTCCCCCCCTCAGGTGCGGGACGTGCGCATCATCTCGGACCGTAACTCGCGGCGCTCCAAGGGCATCGCTTACGTCGAGTTCTGTGAGATCCAGTCGGTGCCCTTGGCCATCGGCCTGACCGGCCAGCGTCTCCTCGGGGTCCCCATCATCGTTCAGGCCTCTCAGGTGGGCTGGGGGGGGTCCGTAACGGGGTTGACATGGGGTTTTGGGGGGCTGAGGCGTGGTTCTCTGGGGTTTGGGGGGCTCTCCAAGGGGATGGGAAGGTCTCCAAGGGGATGCCGTGGGGCTGGAGGAGCTCTTGGGGGGTTTGGGGGTTCTTGGGGTGTTTGAGGGGGGGTTCTTGTGGGGTTTGGGGGAGCTCTGCTGGGGTTTGGGGTGGTCTTTTGGCGGTTTGGGGGGGTCTTTTGGGGTTTTGGGGGGGTTCTTGTGGGGTTTGGGTGGTTCTTGTGGGGTTTGGGGGATCTTGTGGCGTTTTCGCGCGGTGTCATTGTGATGGACTCAAGCGGAGCTGAGATTCCTGTGGATTTTGTGGGGGACCACTGGAGGATTGAGGGTGTCCCACAGAGGAGGGAGGTCCAGGGGGGAGCTCTGGGGGTCCCTAAGGGCCTCCCCCCTCACCCCCCCGGGTCTCCCCCAGGCGGAGAAGAACCGGCTGGCGGCCATGGCCAACAACCTGCAGAAAGGCAGCGGGGGCCCCATGCGTCTCTACGTGGGTTCCCTCCACTGCAACATCACCAAGGAGATGCTGCGCGGCATCTTCGAGCCCTTCGGCAAGGTGGGGGCGGGGGTCTGGGGGGGTGAAACTGCGGCCGGTGGGATGTAGAGATGGAGTTGGGTCATGGGGATGAGGTGGAGGGACAGCGTTGGGTCATGGGTTGGCGTCGGGTTGACACGGGGACGGGGTTGGGTCATGGAGATGGGGTGGGTGTGCACCGTTGGGTCATGGGTTGGCGTTGGGTGGACATGGGGACATGGTTCGGTCATGGGATGGCGTTGTGACTGGGGATGTGGTTGGGTCGCGGGGATAAGGTTGGGGGACACCGTTGGGTCATGGGTTGACGTTGGGTCAACGTGGGCACGTGATTGGGTCGTGGGGATGAGGTACGGGCGTATCATTGGGTCACGGGATGGCGTTGGGTGGCCGCGGGGACGCGGTTGGGTCTTGAGAATGAGATTGGGTGGCAACGTTGGGTCACGAGTTGGCGCTGGGTGGACGTGGGGACGCGGTTGGGGCATGGGGATGAGATTGGGTGGACACGAGGATATCTGGGGGGACACGAGGACATGGTTGGGTCACGGGGATGGGGTTGAGGGACACGGTTGGGCCGTAGGAACAGGGTTGGGGGACGTGGGGCCTCAGTGACGCCACGGGGCCACCCGTGAGGACCGCAAGGACGCGTTTTGGGCCCCACCTTGACCGCGTTTCCGCCCCCAGATTGACAGCATCGTCCTGATGCGGGACCCCGACACCGGCCAGTCCAAGGGCTACGGCTTCATCACGGTGAGCCCCTCCCACCCCACCCGTGTCCCCGCCACCCGTCTCCCCGCCACCACCACGCCGGTGACCCCCACGTGTCCCGTGTCCTCTCCCCCTTCAAGTTCGCGGAGGCCGAATGTGCCCGGCGGGCGCTGGAACAACTCAACGGCTTCGAGCTGGCCGGCCGCCCCATGCGCGTGGGGCAGGTGACCGAACGCCTGGACGGCACCACCGACATCACCTTCCCCGAGGGCAGCGAGGACGTCGAGCTGGTGGGAGCCACCGGCCGTCTCCAGCTCATGGCTAAGTTGGCCGAAGGTGAGGCGGGCGACTTGGGGGAGGCGTCTGGGGGGGCTTCAGGAGGTCGTTATGGGGCTGGGGGCGGCTTAGGGAGGTAGTTATGGGGCTGAGCGGGCTTTAGGAGGCATCTGGAGGGGTTTCAGGAGGTAGTTATGGGGTTGGGGGGGTTTCAGGAGGCGTCTGCAAGGGGCTAAGGAGGTAGTTATGGGGCTGGGAGAATGTTAGGAGATATCTAGGGAGGTTCAGGAGGTAGTTATGGGGCTGGGGGGGCTTCGGGAGGCGTCTGCAAGGGGCTAAGGAAGTAGTTATGGGGCTGAGAGAATGTTAGGAGATATTTAGGGGGGTCAGGAGGTAGTTATGGGGCTGGAAGAATGTTAGGAGATATCTAGGGAGGTTCAGGAGGTAGTTATGGGGTGGGCAGGCTTTAGGAGACATTTGGAGGGGTTTCAGGAGGTCGTTATGGGGCTGGGGGGGGCTTAGGGAGGTAGTTATGGGGCTGAGCGGGCTTTAGGAGACATCTGGAGGGGTTTCAGGAGGTCGTTATGGGGCTGGGGGGGCTTCGGGAGGCATCTACAATGGGTTAAGGAGGTAGTTATGGGGCTGGGAGAATGTTAGGAGATATCTAGGGGGGTTTCAGGAGGTCGTTATGGGGCTGGGGGGGCTTAGGGAGGTAGTTATGGGGCTGAGCGGGCTTTAGGAGGCATCTGGAGGGGTTTCAGGAGGTAGTTACGGGGTTGGGGGGGTTTCAGGAGGCATCTGTAAGGGGCTAAGGAGGTAGTTATGGGGCTGGGAGAATGTTAGGAGATATCTAGGGGGGCTTCAGGAGGTAGTTATGGGGCTGGGGGGGCTTTAGGAGGTATCTGGGGGGGCTTCGGGAGGTGGTTATGGGGCTGAGGGGACACTAGGAGAGATCTAGAGGGGCTTCAGAAGGTAGTTATGGGGCTGGGGGGGCTTTGGGAGGTCATTATGGGGCTTGGAGGGGGGGGTGGTATTCTGGGGGTCCTGTGGGTGTCCCTGCCCCACGGCATCCCCTCCCCGCCCCTTTCTTGCCCCCCAGGTTCGGGGCTGCAGCTGCCCAGCACGGCCCAGGCCGCCCTCCAGCTCAACGGGGCCCTGCCCCTGGGGGCCCTCAACCCCGCCGCCCTCACTGGTACGGGGTGGGGGGGGTCTTTTGGGGGGCTGGGGGGTCTCTGGGGGGATTTGGGGGGCTGGGGGGGGTCATTTGGGGGGCTGGGGGGGTCTCCGGGGGGATTTGGGGGATCATTTGGGGGGCTGGGGGGGGTCTCTGGGGGGATTTGGGGGGCTGGGGGGGTCTCCGGGGGGATTTTGGGGGGCTGAGGGGGGGCTCTTGGGGGATTTAGGGGGTGTTTTGGGGTGGGGGGGTCTTGAGGGGAGACTGGGGGGGCTGAGGGGTCATTTGGGGGGCTGGGGGGTCTTTTGGGGGATTTGGGGGCCTGGGGGGTCGTTTGGGGGGCTAGGGGAGTCTTTGGGGGGCTGGGGGGTCATTTGGGCTGGGGGGTCATTTGGGGGGCTGGGGGGGTCTTTTGGGGGGCTGGGGGGTCATTTGGGGGGCTGGGGGGTCTCTAGGGATGTGTGTGGGGTCCTTTGGGAACAAGGCGGGGGGGTCTGTTGGGGTGGAGTTGTGGGGCTGGGGGGGTCCCTGCTGTCTCGGGGTGGGGGGGGGTGGGGGGATTGGGGCCAGCGAGGGTTTCCGGGAGTGGGGGGGTGGATCTTTTGGGGGTCCCCCCGCCGTGGGGCACCCCCCAACCGCTGCCCCCCCCAGCCCTGAGCCCGGCGCTGAACCTGGCCTCCCAGACGCTGGCCTCCCAGTGCCTCCAGCTCTCGGGGCTCTTCACCCCCCAGACCATGTGAGGGGCGGGGCTTGGGGGGCGGGGCCTCGCCGGGGGGTGGAGCTTCGCGGGGGGCGGAGCCTGCGGGCGTAAGGGGCGGGGAGGCTGGGCCCCGTTGGCTGCTATGGAAGGGGTGGGAGAGGGCGGGGGCTTGGGGGGCGTGGTCTGGAGAGGGGGCGGGGCCCAGGGAAGGGAAGGGGTTGGTGGGCTGCAAGGGCGGGGGGGTGGCTTCGGTTTGGGGGTGTGGTCTGGGGGAGGGGGTGTGGCCTGCAGGGGGCGGGGCCTGGGGTCAGCATGGCTCTCTGTGGTAAGGTGTATAGCCGGGCTGCGTGGGGGCGGGGCTTGGATTTAGGGGTGGGGCTTGGATTTAGGGGTGGGGCTTGGATTTAGGGGTGTGGCCTAACTGCTGCCTTCTCTCCTGTAGGTAACACGGCCCCGCCCCCCCGCCGGGGGGCCCCGCCCCCTCTCCACCCGGCCCCGCCCCTGAGCCCTGCTGCCTCCGCCCCCTGGCGGGGCGTTGGGGCGGGGCCTGGTGGGGTGGGGGGTGGGGCCTGCGGCGGCCACGCCCCCTTCCCGTTCCTCTCCTCCCTCCCACCCCCACCAACTCCGGGTTTTTTGGGGTTTTTTTTGTTTGTTTGTTTCTTCTTCTTCTTTTTTTTTGGTTTTTTTTTTTTTTGTTGTTGTTTTTGTTTCTTTATCGGAATCGAAATAAAAAGCCACAAAACCAGCCCCGAAACGCCCCATTCCCGCCCCGTTTCTGCGCCAAAAAGTGTGAGGGGAGCGGGCGGGGCCTCCCGCCCCACCCCATCCCCGCGGCGACCGCTAACGAACCAGGCGCTCGTTGCCAGGCAAGCGAAGGCTTTTATTGGAGGCCACGCCCGCTCCAAGATGGCCGCCGGGGGTGGGGTCGCAGCGAAGCGGACATGCAGGTACCGCCCCTTTTAGGGGGCTCTTAAAGGGGCGGCGCGCGGCAGACATTCGGCTGTCGGTGGAGTTGGGGTCAGGAGGGCAAAAAAGGCGGGGCAAGATGGTGCCGCCTTAAAGGGGAGGAGCCCTGAAAAGGGGGAGGAGCTTCCTCCGGGTGGGAGTGGCCCGCAGAGGGGAGATCCGCCCCATTTAAGACGCTCTTAAAGGGGCAACGGAGGGAGGGGTGTGTCTGGAGGGCGGGAAACACAGCGGGGTCCTGCGCCTTTAAAGCTTAAAGGGGAAGCGGGTGGTGGGCGGGGCTCGAAGGGGCGGGGCCATTCTTGCCTTAAAGGGACAGTGCCATGCAGTGGGAGGTGGGGCCCACCCCGCTGGTCTTCAAAGGGCAATGCCGCCCCCTCCTTAAAGGGGCAGGGCTGCACTTAAAGGTGCCATGCCCGTCTTAAAGGGGCAGTGCTCTTAAAGGGGCAATGTCACTCTTAAAGGGGCCATGGCACTTCTAAAGAGGCCATGTTCTTTTTAAAGGGGCATGCTCTTCAGGGGTCAAGGCCATGCTCACAGGGCAATGTCACCCTACTCTTAAAGGGGCAGCGCCGCTCCTTGCGGGGCAGCCCCACCCCATCCTTAAAGGGGCCACGCCACCCTGTCGGTGCTGGGGTGGGGGGGTGGGGGGCGTTACCCCACCCTTAAAGGGCCAGGCGCGCTCAGAGGGCGGAGAGGTCGCTGCAGGACTTGGAGCGCTGGCGAGCCAGCGGCACGAGGCCGGCGAAGAAGCGTTTGGCCCGGCCGGTGAGGCTGCGGCGGCGGCGGGGACGGACGCCTCCGTCTTCCTCTTCTTCTTCTTCTTCTTCTTCCTCTTCCTCGGCCTCGGCGCGCCGTCGGCGCTGGCGGTGGAGCCGGGCCTGGCGTACGGCGGCCTGGAAGAGCTCCTCGGTGCGATGGCGGAGGGCGGCCGACGTCTCCACGTGTTGGCAGCAGCCCAGCACGGCCGCCAGCCCCCGCGCCTCTGCAAAGGGGGGGACGGACGGACGGACAGACGGACGCGTAGCGCGGGGGGGGGGGGGGTCCCCTGGAGGGGACGAGGGGGTTTTGGGGGGGTCGGGGGTCGCCCCTCACCGCGGGGGGAGACCTGGCGGGCTCGGGCCAGGTCGCTCTTGTTGGCGACGAGGATGAGGGGGGCCGGGGGGGTCCCGGCCGGCAGCCCCCGGGCGGTGGGAGCCAAACGGGCGAAGGAGCCGCGGTCGCTGACGGCGAACACCAGCAGCACCGCGTCCGCCCCGCCTGCCGCCTGCGGACACGCCCCCCCCTTCGTTTGCATGGGCACGCCCCTTATTTGCATGGGCAAAACCGCCTACACACACTCCCCCCCCCTTCGGCGTGCCGCTTGGTCGCAAACTCCCCCCACCCGGCGACGGGAGGTGGGCTGGCCTCGTTTGCATAGCCCCGCCCTCCGCTGGCTGGCCCCGCCCCTCCTACGCGTGGCCCCGCCCTCTCCGCCTCGCCCCGCACAGCATCCTCCTAGGTGCCGAGGCTTCTTTTGCATAACCACGCCCCCCCCCCGAGGGGGGCATGCCCCTGTCTACACAGCCACGCCCTCGTGGCTGCATTTGCATAGCCACGCCCCCCGGTCACCGCCCCTGTTTGCCTCCCTGCATGCTCCCGGCTGCTGCCTCATTTGCATGCCAGGCTCCGCCTTGCCTGCCATGCCGTGCCACGCCCCCTGATTTGCATACAGCGGCATCTGCCCCGCCCGTGGGGGACCATATTTGCATGCCAGGCCCCGCCTCCCCCCGCCCAATCCCAGCGTGCACCTCTTCGCCTCATTGGAATGATGGGTCCCACCCCCTCATTTGCATGTAAAGGACCTCCCACCTCATTTGCATCTAAAGCGAATGTGAAGCATCACCCTCATTTGCATGGACAGAACCATCTCATTTGCATGTCAAGCACCCCTCCCTCATTTGCATAGAGACAGCACACCTAATTTGCATATCAAGCACCACCCCCACCCCCTCATTTGCATGCAAAAAAGCGCCAGGTCGCACCCCGATTTGCATACCGGCCCCATTTGGCCCTGAAGCCCCGCCCTCTCTCATTTGCATGAGGCAGCATGCGCCCTCCCTCATTTGCATACCCAGCCCCACCTCCCTGCTCATTTGCATGCCCCTCCGCACTCCCAGCCTGCCCCGCGCCCACCCCCGGCCGCCTCATTTGCATCCTGCTGCTGCCGCCCGCCCCCGCTGCCCGCCCCCGCCATTTGCATACATTAGCATATAGGCCCCGCCCCCGACCCCCCCCACCTGCTCGTCACCGTCGTAGAGGACGAGGGCGGCCGCCGACCCGTCCACCCGCAGCCGCCGCTCCCGGGGGGGCTCTGGGGGGGGGGGCGAGGGTGGGTTGGGACCCCCAGACCCCCCCAGGGACCCCCCAAAGCAGCCTGGGGACCCCCCCACCACCCTGGGACCCCCCCCAGACCCCCCCAAATCACTCAGGGACCCCCCCAAGCCCCCTCAGCCCCCCCCAAATCACTCAGGAACCCCCCCCAAGCCCCTTCAGCCCCCCCCAAATCACTCAGGAACCCCCCCCAAATCACTCAGGGACCGCCCCCAAATCCCCTCAGCCCCCCCAAACCCCTCAGGGAACCCCCCAAACCCCTCAAGCCCCCCCCAAACCCCTCAGGCCCCCCCCCCCAAATCACTCAGGGACCCCCCAACCCCCCCAACCCCCTCAGGCCCCCCCCCAATCACTCAGGGAGCCCCCAACCCCCCCAAACCCCTTAGGGCCCCCCCAAACCACTCAGGGATGCCCCCAAACCCCTCAAGGCCCCCCCAACCCCCTCAGCGCCCCCCCAAACCCCTCAGGGCCCCCCCCAAATCACTCAGGGACCCCCCACCCCCTCCCAACCCCCCCCAAACCCCCCAGCCCCCCCCCCAATCACTCAGGGACCCCCCACCCCCTCCCAACCCCCCCCCAACCCCCTCAGGGCCCCCCCCACCCCCCCAGCCCCCCCCCCAAATCACTCAGGGACCCCCCCAACCCCCTCATGGCCCCCCCAAACCCCCCAGCCCCCCCCCAAATCACTCAGGGACCCCCCACCCCCTCCCAACCCCCCCCCCAAACCCCTTAGGGCCCCCCCCACCCCCCTCAGAGCCCCCCCCAAAATCACTTAGGGGACCCCCAAATCCGGGGGGGGGTCCCCCCCCCCAAACTCACCGGGCCCCTCGTGGTGCGGGGGGGGGGTCCCGGGGGGGTCGGGCCAGGCGAAGGCTCGGGCCAGGCTGCTCTTGCCCACCCCGGGGGGGCCCAGGAGGACGGCGCGGAGGGGGGGGGGACCCCGGGGGGGGGCGGGGCCGGGGGGGGGAGGAGGGGGCGGCCGGGGGGGCGGGGAGCGGCGGGGGGGGGGGGCCCGGCGGGGGGGGGCGGCCGGATCCATGGGCGGAGGGAGGGGGGGGGCTGGAGAAGGGGGGGGGGGAGGGGAGTGATGGAGACCCCCCCCGCAGTCTCCAGTATAGCCCAGTACATCCCAGTGCCCCCCCGTATACCACAGTGACCCCCCCAGTACATCCCAGTGCCCCCTGTATACCACAGTGACCCCCCAGTGCCCCCCCGTATACCACAGTGACCCCCCCAGTACATCCCAGTGCCCCCCCATATACCACAGTGACCCCCCAGTGCCCCCCCGTATACCACAGTGACCCCCCCAGTACGTCCCAGTGCCCCCCCATATACCACAGTGCCCCCCCGTATACCACAGTGACCCCCCCAGTACATCCCAGTGCCCCCCCTGTATACCACAGTGACCCCCTCCGTACGTCCCAGTGCCCCCCGGTATACCCCAGTGCCCCCCAGTATCTCCCAGTGCCCCCCAATATACCCCAGTGACCCCCCCATACATCCCAGTCCACCCCAGTATCTCCCAGTGACCCCCCCAGTATGTCCCAGTGCCCTCCAATACACCCCAGTGACCCCCCCAATGCCCCCCAGTATCTCCCAGTGCCCCCAATATACCCCAATGACCCCCCCAGTGCCCCCCAGTATCTCCCAGTGCCCCACAGTATACCCCAGTGACCCCCCCACTACATCCCAGTGCCCCTGATATACCCCAGTGACCCTCCCAGTACATCCCAGTCCCCCCCAGTATCTCCCAGTGCCCCCTGATATACCCCGGTGACCCTCCCAGTACGTCTCAGTGCCCCCCAGTATCTCCCAGTGCCCCCGATATACCCCAGTGCCCCCCCCAGTGCCCCCCAGTATCTTCCAGTGCCCTCCAATATACCCCAATGACCCCCCCAGTGCCCCCCAGTATCTCCCAGTGCCCCCCGATATACCCCAGTGACCCCCCCAGTGCCCCCCAGTCTCCCAGTGCCCCCTGATTCCCTCCCAGTACACCCCAGTACCTCCAAGCCCCCCCCAATGCCCCCCAGTGCCTTCCACTGCCCCCCCCAGAATAGCCCAGTACCTCCAATGCGCCCACAGCATATCCCATTACTTCCCAGTGCCCTCACCAGTGCTCCCCAGTACATCCCAGTTCCCCCAGTATGTCCCAGTGACCCCCCCAGTACATCCCAGTGCCCCCCCAGTACATCCCACTCCCTCCCATCCCAGTCCATCCCAGTCCCTCCCAGTCCCCCCAGTCCGTCGCAGTCCCCCCCCTAGTTTCCTCCCAGTCCATCCCACTCCCACCCAGTTCCCCCCCAGTTCCCTCCCAGTTCCCTCCTAGTCCCACCCAGTCCCTCCCAGTGACCCGTCAAGTCCCCTCCCAGTCCCTCCCAGTCACCCCCAGTTCCCCCCCAGTTCTCTCCCAGTCCATCCCAGTCCCTCCCAGTCCCCCCAGTCCCTCCCAGTCCATCCCAGTCCCCCCTAATCCCCCCCTGCTCATCCCAGTCCATCCCAGTCCCCCCCCAATCCCCCCCTGTGCATCCCAGTCCTCCCCCCAGTCCATCCCAGTCCATCCCAGTCCCCCCCCCAGTTCCCCCCAGTCCATCCCAGTCCATCCCAGTCCATCCCAGCGCCACCTGCGGGACGGATCCGGCGGTGCCCTCGTCCGCGCGTCTCCCCGCAGCCAAGCCCCGCCCCCCGGCTCCGCCCTCTCCACACGTCACCCCCCGAGAAGGGGTGGGGCCACTGCAGGACCCGCCCCCTCCCCGCCCTCTTAAAAGGGCAAGGGTGTGTGTGTGGGCGTGGGTGTTTCCCCTTTAAGATGTTAATACATGGAGAAAGAAGGGGAGGGGCTTGTCGGATAGGGGCGTGGTCTGGTGGGAAGGGGCGGGGCCAAAGAAGGGCCCGCCCCAGAGGGGGCTGGACGGTGTGAACAGCCCATAAGTGCTCAGGGGGACCCACAGATGCGCTGGGGGGGGTCCCAAATACCCCACAGGGACCCCAAATACCCCCGGGGACCCCCCCAAGTGCCCCCCGGGGACCCCTAAACACCCCCCCGGGACCCCTAACTGCCCCATAGGGACCCCAAATACCCCATAGGGACCCCCAAGTGCCCCACAGGGACCCCCCAAGTACCCCCCAGGGACCCCAAATACCCCATAGGGACCCCCTAAATACCCCCTGGGACCCCCTAATTGCCCCATAGGGACCCCCAAGTGCCCCACAGGGATCCGAAATACCCCCGGGGACCCCAAATACCCCATAGGGACCCCAAATCCCCCCGGGGACCCCCCCCAAATACCCCCCAGAGACCCCTAAATACCGATACGGATCCCAAAACCCCCCCGGGGACCCCCTAACTGCCCCACAGGGACCCCCCTGTACCTCCTGGGACCCCCTAAATACCCCCTGGGGACCCCTAACTGCCCATAGAGACCCCAAATACCCCCTGGGGACCCCCCAAGTGCCCACCAGGGACCCCAAGTACCCCCCCCGGGACACTTAATGGCCCTATAGGGACCCCAAATACCCCATAGGGACCCCCAAGTGCCCCCCTCAGGGATCCCAAATACCCCATAGGGACCCCCAGTACCCCCTGGGGACCCCCCCAAGTGCCCCACAGAGACCCCTAAATACCGAAACAGATCCCATATACCCTCCGGGGACCCCCTACATGTCCCATGGGGACCCCCAAGTACCCCAAATACTCCCCCTGCGACCCCGAACTGCCCCATAGGGACCCCCCAGGTACCATCCAGGGACCCCAAATACCCCATAGGGACCCCCAAGTGCCCCCCAGGGACCCCAAATACCCCCCCTAGGACCCTTAACTGCCCCATAGGGACCCCCCCAAGTACCCCCTGGGACCCCAAATACCCCATAGGGACCCCCAAGTGCCCCATAGGGACCCCCCAAGTGCCCCATAGGGACCCCAAATACCCCATAGGGACCCCCAAGTGCCCCATAGGGACCCCAAATCCCCCCTGGGGACCCCCAAGTGCCCCCCAGGGACCCCCAAATACCCCATAGGGACCCCAAAATACCCCATAGGCACCCCCTAACTGCCCCATAGGGACCCCAAATCCCCCCTGGGGACCCCCAAGTGCCCCCCAGGGACCCCCAAATACCCCATAGGGACCCCCAAATACCCCATAGGGACCCCCTAACTGCCCCATAGGGACCCCAAATCCCCCCTGGGGACCCCCAAGTACCCCCCAGGGACCCCCAAATACCCCATAGGGACCCCCTAACTGCCCCATAGGGACCCCAAATCCCCCCGTGGCGCCCCCCCAAGTCCCCCTTAGGGCCCCCCCAAGTCCCCCCGTGGGGCAGGGGATGGCGTGGGACCACTCGGGGGTCCCTTGAGGACAAAGTGGGATGGGGTTGGTTGTGGGTTTTTGGGTTTGGGGTTTTTTTTGGGGGGGGGGGTGTCCCCCCGGATGATGACGTCAGAGCATCATCCCAGCCGCCTGGGTTCTCTCCCGCGGACGCTGACTCAGCGGGAAGATGCTGCCTTTGGGGGGGGGGGGGGGGGGCCACATCCTGCCCCTCCCCCCACCCCCCCCTCCTTTTGGGGGGGGGGGACGACACGGGACACCCCAAACGCCCCCTGGTGGATTCCTCCTGTACATTTCCCCCCCCTCTTTTCAAATTTAGGCCCCCCCCCCCCAAAAAAAAAAAAAAAAAAAAAAAAGAACCGCCCCCCCCGGTGCCTTCCCCCGCCGCCGCCCGGCCCCAGCCCAGAACGGCCCCGACCCGGCAACCATGGCCCCGGCCCTTCTGCTGGGGCTTCTGCTGGGGGTCCTGCCCCCCCCCGCTGCCCCCCAAGGCCGCTTCAGCGCCGAGGTGAGCCCCCCCCGCACCCCCCACCCCCCCAAATCCCCTTTTTTTTTTTTAGGGGGAACCCAAGCAGCCGGGATGCTTCCCCCCCCCCCCCTCCCAATTAGGGGACCCCAGGCATCCCGGACACCCCCCCCCCCCAAACCTTGGGGCACCCAAGAGTCTGGGGAGCTCCGCCCCCCCCCCAAATTTCCACACCCCCCCAAATTTCCCCCCCCCCCCCAAATCAGGGATCGCCCCCCCTCCATGGGGACCCAGGCATCCGGACGGACCCAGGGTCCGGGAAAAGGGGGGGGGCAGGAGGAGGAGGGGGGGGGACACCCTCCATGGGGGTCCCCCGGTGTCTGGGGGTCCCCTCTATGGGGAGACAAGGGAATTTGGGGGGGGGGTGTGTCCCCCTCCTCCATCAGGACCTGGGTATTTGGGGGTCCTTGCTCCCCGAAAGTCTTGGGGGGGGGAACAGAAAGTCTTGGGGGGGGCACCCAAAAGTCTTGGGGGGGACCCAAAAGTCTTGGGGGGGACCCAAACGTCTTGGGGGGGACCCAAAAGTCTTGGGGGGGACCCAAACGTCTTGGGGGGGACCCAAAAGTCTTGGGGGGACCCAAAAGTCTTGGGGGGGGCACCCAAAAGTTTGGGGGGGGTGGTTGTCCCGTCTATGGGGACCCAGAATTCTTGGGGGGGGGGGTGTCCCCTCCATTGGGACCCATCCGGAGTGGGGGGGATCCCCTCCATCAGCACCCAAATATCTGGGGGGGGGGGGGCGGACCCCCTTCCATGGGGACTCAAGGGTCCCCAAGGACCACGCGGGGGGGGGGGTTTGGGGGTGTCCCCCCCCCCCCCAAAGGGGACCCAGGCGTCCGGGGCTGTTTTTTTTCCCGCTCCCCTCCCACACTCCTCCGCTGCCAACTTTCCCATTCCTTTGTTCCCGCTACCCCCCCCCGCCCCCCCGCTCCTCCCCGGCCACGTTTCCCCCCTCGCTCCTTCCTCTTCCTCCCCTTTTTGCCTCTTTCGGCCTTTTTTTAACACCCCCCCCCCGCCTTATTTTCCCATTATTTTTTCCCCCCCGTCTTCCAGAGCTTCCGCTTTTTTCCACATTTCCCCCCCCCTCCTCCCCCCCCCAAAAAAACCCCACAGTGCGGCATGGGGGGGGGGGGGAGGTGTCTGTCTGTCCGTCCATCCGCGTGTCCACCTCTCCGTCCGTCCGTCCCGCCGTCCGTCTGTCCCACCACCAACCCCCTCCATCAATCCCTCCGGCCGTCCTTCCCTCCCTGCCCCCCCCGCCCCCCCACTCCTCCCTCCATCCAATTTTCCATCCAAAAAATGGGACTGAGGGGACTGGGAGGTACTGGGATGGACTCGGGGGGGGGGGGAATTCTGCCAAAAAGCCTTCCCCCCCCCCCCAAACAATTCCCCCCCAAGCCCAAGAGGGACCCAGACGAAGGACGGGGGGGGGGGGGACACACACACGACACGGGACCCAGGCGTCCGGGGCGGGGAAAACCCCTCCCGCCAGAAATCACGGGACACGGGAGGACAGACGGACGACGGGGAGGTGGGTGTGTGGAAAGGGGGGGGGGGTGACCGCAGGACAGACGGACGCAGGCCCAGAATAGCCCCGCGGGGGCCGGTAATTGCCGGGTGCTAATTTGGGTGCGGGGGAGGATTTTTTGGGGGGGGGGGACAGACGCTACCGGCTTCCCCCCCCCCCCAACCCCCCCCCCAAGCTTCCATCTGCCCCTCCTCCACCCAGGCGTGGCTGCAGCAATATGGCTACCTGCCCCCCGGGGACCTGCGGACCCACACGCAACGCTCGCCCCAGTCGCTCTCGGCCGCCCTGGCCGCCATGCAGCGCTTCTACGGGCTCACCGTCACCGGCGTCGTCGACGCCGAGACCCTCAGGTGGGGGCTGGCGTGGGAGGGGGGGGGTTGGTCGTCCCGGCCGCCTCGGCGAGGGTTGGGGCGACGGTTGGGTCGTAGGTCTTCCAGGTGTCGTCGGTAGTTGGGTTGTCGAGCCGCCGAGCGGCGGCGGCGGCGGTTGGGTCGTAGGTCCTCCAGCCGTCATCGATGACGGCAGTTGGGTTGTAGTTGGGTGGTAGGTCCTCCAGCCGTCATCGATGATGGCAGTTGGGTCGTAGTTGGGTGGTAGGTCCTCCAGCCATCACCAACAGCAGTTGGGTCGTAGGTCCTCCAGCCACCATCGATGATGGCAGTTGGGTCGTAGGTCCTCCAGCCACCGTTGATGATGGCAGCTGGGTCGTAGTTGGGTCGTAGGTCCTCCAGCCGTCATCAATGATGGCAGTTGGGTCGTAGTTGGGTCGTAGGTCCTCCAGCCGTCATCGATGATGGCAGTTGGGTCGTAGGTCCTCCAGCCACCATCGATGATGGCAGTTGGGTCATAGGTCCTCCAGCCATCACCAACAGCAGTTGGGTCGTAGGTCCTCCAGCCATCATCAACAGCAGTTGGGTTGTAGGTCCTCCAGCTGTCATCAATGATGGCAGTTGGGTCATAGGTCCTCCAGCTGCTGTCAACGGCAGTTGAGTCATAGGTCCTCCAGCCACCATCGATGACAGCAGTTGGGTCGTAGGTCCTCCAGCCATCATCAATGGCAGTTGGGTCGTAAGTCCTCCAGCCGCCATCAATGATAGCAATTCGGTCATAGGTCCTCCAGCCATCATCAACAGCAGTTGGGTCGTAGGTCCTCCAGCCACCATCGATGATGGCAGTTGGGTCGTAGGTCCTCCAGCCACCATCGATGATGGCAGTTGGGTTGTAGGTCCTCCAGCCGTCATCAGTGATGGCAGTTGGGTCGTAGTTGGGTCGTAGGTCCTCCAGCCACCATCGATGATGGCAGTTGTGTTGTAGGTCCTCCAGCTGTCATCGATGATGGCAGTTGGGTCATAGGTCTTCCAGCCACCATCGATGACAGCAGTTGAGTCGTAGGTCCTCCAGCCAACATCAATGGCAGTTGGGTCGTAAGTCCTCCAGCCGCCATCGATGACAGCAGTTGGGTCGTAGGTCCTCCAGCCGCCGTTAGCAATAGCTCATGTTGGGTTGTGGGTCCAAACATCATCGGTAGTTGGCTTGTAGGTCCTCCAACCTCGGCCAAGGCCCTTCGAGGGGGGACACCCCCTCTGAGGTCTTCCAACCCTGACGTACACCTCTCCCCCGCCAATCCCACAGGGCCATGCGTCGCCCCCGCTGCGGTGTCCCTGACAAATTTGGGGCGGAAATCAAGGCCAACGTGCGGCGCCGGCGCTACGCCATCCAGGGCATGAAGTGGGAACACCAAGAGATCACCTTCTGGTAAGGGCCCGGCGGACACGGGTGGGTGGGGGACACCAGGAGAACATCCTTCCGGTGAGACCGTGGTGGTGGCGGCACTGACGGCTCTGTGGGGGCGGGGGGGGGGGTTTCTTCTCCTCCAGCATCCAGAACTACACCCCCAAGGTGGGGGAGGCTGGGACGTTCGGGGCCATCCGTCGGGCTTTCAGCGTGTGGGCGGCCGCCACCCCGCTGCGATTCCGGGAGGTGCCCTACGGGGACGTGCGGCAGGGCCGGGCACCCCAGGCGGACATCATGATCTTCTTTGCCGAGGGCTTCCACGGGGACAGCACCCCCTTCGACGGGGAGGGTGGCTTCCTGGCCCACGCCTATTTCCCCGGGCCCCACATCGGTGGAGACACCCACTTCGATGGCGCTGAGCCCTGGACCGCCCGCAACGATGACCTCAGTGGTGAGCGGGGGGGACGAGGGGTGGCCTCAACCTGAACGTGGATTGTCCTCGGAGCAGACGGGGCGAGCTGGAGGTGTCCTTGTCCAGGTCACGGGCCAAGTCTCAACCGGTCGGGGATGTGCAGATGTCCTCGTCCCAATTTAGGGTCCTTCTTGGCTCCGTGAGGTCCAAAGAGGTGTCCCTGTCCCAGTATGGGGTCTTCCATGACCCAGCGATGGCCATGGGGGTGTCCTCGTCCCAATTTAAGGTCCTTCTTGGCTCCGTGAGGTCCAAAGAGGTGTCCCTGTCCCAGTATAGGGTCTTCCGTGACCCAGCGATGGCCATGGGGGTGTCCTCATCCCAATTTAGGGTCCTTCTTGGGTCTGTGAGGTCCAAGGAGGTGTCCCTGTCCCAGTATAGGGTCTTCTGTGACCCAGCAATGGCCATGGGGGTGTCCTCGTCCCAGTATAGGGTCTTCCATGACTCAGCGATGGCCATGGGGGTGTCCTTGTCCCAATTTAGGGTCCTTCTTGGGTCTGTGAGGTCCAAGGAGGTGTCCCTGTCCCAGTATAGGGTCTTCTGTGACCCAGCAATGGCCATGGGGGTGTCCTCGTCCCAGTATAGGGTCTTCCATGACTCAGCGATGGCCATGGGGGTGTCCTTGTCCCAATTTAGGGTCCTTCTTGGGTCTGTGAGGTCCAAGGAGGTGTCCCTGTCCCAGTATAGGGTCTTCTGTGACCCAGCAATGGCCATGGGGGTGTCCTTGTCCCAGTATAGGGTCTTCTGTGACCCAGCGATGGCCATGGGGGCATCCTCGTCCCAATTTAGGGTCCTTCTTGGCTCCATGAGGTCCAAGAAGGTGTCCCTGTCCCAGTATAGGGTCTTCTGTGACCCAGCGATGGCCATGGGGGTGTCCCCGCCCCAATTTAGGGTCCTTCTTGGCTCCGTGAAGTCCAAGGATTTGTCCTCGTCCCAGTTTGGGCCCTACTGGGCCCAGTGAGGGCCATTGACATCTCCTCCACCCAATTTAGGGCCCCCCCCTTGTCCCAGTAAGACCTGGAGGGGTGTCCTCGACCCAATTTAGAGCCATCTTTGGCCCAGTCGCGATCATCCGGGGGATACCGGGTTCTCCTCGTTCCCACCATGACCACCCTCACCCCAATCCCTCCCGCCCCTCCTCGTTGACCCCCCCCACCCGCCCCAAACCTTGTCTCCTCCTCTCCAGGGAACGACCTCTTCCTGGTGGCCGTGCACGAGCTGGGCCACGCGCTGGGGCTGGAGCACTCCAGCGACCCGTCGGCCATCATGGCTCCCTTCTACCAATGGATGGACACCGAAGCCTTCGTCCTCCCCGATGATGACCGCCGTGGCATCCAGCAGCTCTATGGTTTGGCCCCCCCTCCCCAAATCCTCCCCGCACCCCGCACGCCCCCCAACCCCGCGTCGTTGTCCCCCCCCGCCGCCCCGGTGCTGACGGTGTCCCCACAGGGACAGGGACAGGTCCCAGTTGGCCGCCCGCCGGACCCCGTACCACCCCCCGGCCCCGCAGCCCCGACCGGCCCCCCGGGCCCCCCTACGGCCCCCGGATCTGCGACGGGAACTTTGACACCATCGCCATGCTCCGCGGGGAGATGTTCGTCTTCAAGGTGGGGCGCGGGGATGGGGACAAGGACGTGGGGACAGGAGGGTGGTGGGAAGGGGGACGTGGGGCTGGAGGTGGGGATGTGGGGATGGGGACGTGGGGACAGGGACGTGGGGATGGAGGTGGGGACGTGGGGATGGAGGTGGGGACAGGGACGTGGGGACAGGGACGTGAGGATGGAGGTGGGGACGTGGGGACAGGGATGTGAGGATGGAGGTGGGGACGTGGGGACAGGGATGTGAGGATTGAGGTGGGGATGGGGACATGGGGACAGGGACGTGGGGCTGGAGGTGGGGACGTGGGGATGTGGACGTGGGGACAGGGACATGGGGATGGAGGTGGGGATGTGGGGATGTGAGGATGGAGGTGAGGATGGGGATGTGGGGACAGGGACGTGGGGATGGAGGTGGGGACGTGGGGATGGGGACGTGGGGATGGAGGTGGGGACGTGGGGATGGGGACGTGGGGATGGGGACGTGAGGATGGAGGTGGGGACGTGGGGGTGGGGACAGGGACGTGGGGATGGAGGTGGGGACATGGGGATGGAGGTGGGGACAGGGACGTGGGGACAGGGACGTGAGGATGGAGGTGGGGACGTGGGGACGTGGGGGCGTGGGGATGGAGGTGGGGATGGGGACGTGGGGACAGGGACTTGGGGATGGGGACGTGAGGATGGAGGTGGGGACGTGGGGGTGGGGACAGGGACGTGGGGATGGAGGTGGGGACATGGGGATGGAGGTGGGGACAGGGACGTGGGGACAGGGACGTGAGGATGGAGGTGGGGATTTGGGGACGTGGGGGCGTGGGGATGGAGGTGGGGATGGGGATGTGGGGACAGGGACATGAGGATGGAGGTGGGGACGTGGGGACGGGGACGTGGGGATGGGGACGTGAGGATGGAGGTGGGGACGTGGGGGTGAGGACCTAGGCACGGGGACGTGGGGACGGGGCTTGGGACGGTGGTGGAGTTGTCACCGTGGTGGCGGTGCTGGCGGACATCTCCGCGCGGCGGGAGAGGAGCCGCCGAGGTGCCGCCGAGGTGACGCGGGTGTCTCCGGGGCAGGAGCGGTGGTTCTGGCGCGTGCGGGACCGGCGGGTGATGGACGGGTACCCGCTGCCCATCGGGCACTTCTGGGTGGGGCTGCCCGCCAACATCAACACCGCCTACGAGAGGAAGGACGGCAAGTTCGTCTTCTTCAAAGGTACGGGGCAGGGAGGGGACACGGGCATGGGGACATGGGGATGGGGATGGGGACGTGGAGGTGGAGATGGGGACACAAGGATGGGGACATGGGGATGGAGATGGGGACATGGGGATGGGGACATGGACGTGGGGATGGGGACGTGGGGATGGAGATGGGGACGTGGGGATGGAGATGGGGACACGGGGATGGGGACATGGGGACAGAGATGGGAACACAAGGATGGGGACATGGGGCTGGAGATGTGGACATGAAGGTGGAGATGGGGACATGGGGATGGAGATGGGGACACGGGGATGGGGACATGGACATGGAGATGGGGACATGAAGGTGGAGATGGGGACATGGGGATGGAGATGGGGACACGGGGATGGGGACATGGGGCTGGACATGGGGACACGAGGATGGGGACACGGGGATGGAGATGGGGACATGGGGATGGAGTTGGGGACATGGGGATGGAGATGGGGACATGGGGATGGGGACATGGGGATGGGGACAGAGATGGGAACACAAGGATGGGGACATGGGGCTGGAGATGGGGACATGAAGGTGGAGATGGGGACATGGGGATGGAGATGGGGACATGGGGATGGGGACATGGACATGGAGATGGGGACATGAAGGTGGAGATGGGGACACAAGGATGGGGACATGGGGATGGAGATGGGGACATGGGGATGGGGACATGGACGTGGGGATGGGGACATGGGGATGGAGATGGGGACATGGGGATGGGGACATGGACGTGGGGATGGGGACGTGGGGATGGAGATGGGGACGTGGGGATGGAGATGGGGACACGGGGATGGGGACATGGGGACAGAGATGGGAACACAAGGATGGGGACATGGGGCTGGAGATGTGGACATGAAGGTGGAGATGGGGACATGGGGATGGAGATGGGGACACGGGGATGGGGACATGGGGCTGGAGATGGGGACATGAAGGTGGAGATGGGGACATGGGGATGGAGATGGGGACATGGGGATGGGGACATGGGGACATGGGGCTGGAGATGGGGACATGAAGGTGGAGATGGGGACATGGGGATGGAGATGGGGACATGGGGATGGGGACATGGGGATGGAGATGGGGACATGGGGATGGGGACATGGGGATGGGGACATGGGGACAGAGATGGGAACACAAGGATGGGGACATGGGGCTGGAGATGTGGACATGAAGGTGGAGATGGGGACATGGGGATGGAGATGGGGACATGGGGATGGGGACATGGGGACATGGGGCTGGAGATGTGGACATGAAGGTGGAGATGGGGACATGGGGATGGAGATGGGGACACGGGGATGGGGACATGGACATGGAGATGGGGACATGAAGGTGGAGATGGGGACATGGGGCTGGAGATGGGGACACAAGGATGGGGACATGGGGCTGGACATGGGGACACGAGGATGGGGACACGGGGATGGAGATGGGGACATGGGGATGGAGTTGGGGACATGGGGATGGGGACATGGGGATGGGGACATGGGGACAGAGATGGGAACACAAGGATGGGGACATGGGGCTGGAGATGGGGACATGAAGGTGGAGATGGGGACATGGGGATGGAGGTGGGGACATGGGGATGGGGACATGGACATGGAGATGTGGACATGAAGGTGGAGATGGGGACATGGGGATGGAGGTGGGGACATGGGGATGGGGACATGGGATGGGGACATGGGGATGGAGGTGGGGACATGGGGATGGGGACATGGGATGGGGACATGGGGCTGGAGATGGGGGCATGGGATGGGGACAAGGAGGTAGGGCTGGAGATGGGGACGTGTTACGGGGCTGAGGACGCGGAGATGGGGCTGAGGACGCGGGCACAAGGCCCAGCGTGGGGACGTGGCGGGGTGGGGGAGCCGAGAGCAGGGGCGTCCCCCCCGTGGGGCGGGGTGGTGACGCTGTGTCCCCCCCCCCCCGGCGCAGGGGACAAGCACTGGGTGTTCGACGAGGCGGTGCTGGAGCCGGGGTACCCCCGGGCACTGCGGGACCTGGGCCGGGGGGTCCCCACCGACCGGCTGGACGCCGCCCTGCTCTGGCTGCCCAGCGGCAAGACCTACTTCTTCCGGGGAAACAAGTGGGTGGCACGCCCGGCACCTCCTGGAGCCTCCGGGATCTCCGGGGATCTCCCGGGACCTTCTTGTCACCTCCTCTACCTCTCTGGCACCTCCTGGCACATCCAGGAGCCTCCTGGGATCTTCTGGGAGCTTCTGGGACCTCCTGGGACTTTTGGGGACCTTCTTCTCACCTCTGTCACCTCCTCTCACCTCTCTGGCACATCCAGGAACCTCCTGGGAACTTCTGGGAGCTTCTGGGACCTCCTGGGACATCTTGGGATCTCTTGGGATGTTCTGGGACTTCTGGGGACCTTCTTGTCACCTCTGTCACTTCCTCTCACCTCTCTGGCACCTCCCGGCACATCCAGAAAACTCCTGGGATCTTCTGGGAGCTTCTGGGACCTTCTGGGACCTCCTGGGACTTTTGGGGACGTTCTGGGACTTTTGGGGACCTTCTTGTCACCTCTGTCACCTCTTCTCACCTCTCTGGCACCTCCTGGCGCATCCAGGAACCTCCTGGGATCTTCTGGGAGCTTCTGGGACCTCCTGGGACACGTTGGGATCTCTTGGGACTTTCTGGGACTTTTGGGGACCTTCTTGTCACCTCTGTCACCTCCTCGCACCTCTCTGGCACCTCCTGGCACATCCAGGAACCTCCTGGGATCTTCTGGGAGCTGTGGGGACCTTCTGGGACCTCCTGGGACCTCCTGGGATCTCCTGGGACTTTTGGGGACGTTCTGGGACTTTTGGGGACCTTCTTGTCACCTCCTCTCACCTCTCTGGCACCTCCTGGCACCTCTTGGCACATCCAGGAACCTCTTGGGATCTTCTGGGATCTGTGGGGACCTCCTGGGACCTCCTGGGACCTCTTGGGATCTCTTGGGACCTCCTGGGACCTCTTGGGACTGTTGGGGACCTTCTTGTCACCTCTGGCACCTCCTCTCACCTCTCTGGCACCTCCTGGCACATCCAGGAACCTCCTGGGATCTTCTGGGAGCTGTGGGGACCTAATGTGACCTCCTGGGACATCTTGGGATCTCTTGGGACCTCCTGGGACTTTCTGGGACCTTCTGGGATTTTTCTGGGACCTTTTGGCACCTCCTGGGACCTTTTGGGACCTCTTGGAACTCTCTCCTCACCTCTCTGCCACCTGCTGGCACCTCGTGGGACCTTCTGAGACCTTTTGGGACCTTCTGGGATCTTCTTGTCACCTCTGTCACCTCCCCTCACCTCTCTGACACCTGCTGGGACCTCTTGGGACCTTCTGGGACCTCTTGGGATCTTCTTGTCACCTCTGTCACCTCCCTGACACCTCTTGGGACCTCCTGTCGCTCCCTTCCACCTCCTTATCACCTCTGTCACCTCTCTTCACCTCCCTGCCACCTCCTGCGACCTCCCATCATCTTCTGGGACCTCCTGGCACCTCCTTGGCACCTTCTTGTCACCTCCCCGGGCCCTCTCCCTGTCCTCATCCCCATCCCCTCACCCCAGCCCTGTCCCCATGGTGATGTCCTCATCCTGATGCCCCTGGTGACGTCTCCATCCCCACAGTGATGTCCCCACGCCCATGATGGTGTCCCCATTGCCATCCCCGTGCCCACAATGATGTCCCCATGCCCATGATGGTGTCCCCATGCCCACAACAGTGTCCCTATTGCCATCCCCGTGCCCACAATGACGTCCCCATGCCCACAACGATGTCCCCATGCCCTTGATGGTGTCCCCATTGCCATCCCCATGCCCACAAAGATGTCCCCATGCCCTTGATGGTGTCCCCATTGCCATCCCCGTGCCCACAACGATGTCACCATGCCCATGATGGTGTCCCCATTGCCATCCCCGTGCCCACAACAATGTCCCCATGCCCATGATGGTGTCCCCATGCCCACAACAGTGTCCCTATTGCCATCCCCGTGCCCACAATGATGTCCCCATGCCCACAACAATGTCCCCATGCCCTTGATGGTGTCCCCATTGCCGTCCCCATACCCACAACGATGTCCCCATGCCCTTGGTGGTGTCCCCATTGCCATCCCCATGCCCACAAAGATGTCCCCATGCCCCTGATGGTGTCCCCATTGCCGTCCCCATACCCACAACGATGTCCCCATGCCCTTGGTGGTGTCCCCATTGCCATCCCCATACCCACAATGACGTCCCCATGCCCACAACAATGTCCCCATGCCCTTGATGGTGTCCCCATTGCCACCCCCATGCCCACAATGACATCCCCATGCCCACGATGATGTCCCCATGCCCATGATGGTGTCCCCATTGCCATCCCCATGCTCACAACAATGTCCCCATGCCCACGGTGGTGTCCCCATTGCCATCCCCATACCCACAATGACGTCCCCATGCCCACAACGATGTCCCCATGCCCATGATGGTGTCCCCATTGCCACCCCCATGCCCACAATGACGTCCCCATGCCCACAATGACGTCCCCATGCCCACAACAATGTCCCCATGCCCACAATGACGTCCCCATGCCCACAACGATGTCCCCATGCCCACAATGATGTCCCCATGCCCACAATGACGTCCCCATGCCCACAAAGATGTCCCCATGCCCTTGATGGTGTCCCCATTGCCGTCCCCATGCCCACAATGACGTCCCCATGCCCACAACGATGTCCCCATGCCCACAATGACGTCCCCATGCCCACAATGACGTCCCCATGCCCACAACAATGTCCCCATGCCCATGATGGTGTCCCCATTGCCATCCCCATACCCACAACGATGTCCCCATGCCCACAACAATGTCCCCATGCCCTTGATGGTGTCCCCATTGCCATCCCCATGCCCACAATGACGTCCCCATGCCCACAACAATGTCCCCATGCCCACAATGACGTCCCCATGCCCACAACATGCCCCATGCCCATGATGGTGTCCCCATTGCCATCCCCATGCCCACAACGATGTCCCCATGCCCACAATGATGTCCCCATGCCCACAATGACGTCCCCATGCCCACAAAGATGTCCCCATGCCCTTGATGGTGTCCCCATTGCCGTCCCCATGCCCACAATGACGTCCCCATGCCCACAATGACGTCCCCATGCCCACAATGACGTCCCCATGCCCACAACAATGTCCCCATGCCCATGATGGTGTCCCCATTGCCATCCCCATACCCACAACGATGTCCCCATGCCCACAAGACGTCCCCATGCCCACAACGACGTCCCCATGCCCACAACAATGTCCCCATGCCCTTGATGGTGTCCCCATTGCCATCCCCATGCCCACAATGACGTCCCCATGCCCACAAAGATGTCCCCATGCCCTTGATGGTGTCCCCATTGCCATCCCCATGCCCACAATGACGTCCCCATGCCCACAACGATGTCCCCATGCCCATGATGGTGTCCCCATTGCCATCCCCATGCCCACGATGACGTCCCCATGCCGACAACGATGTCCCCATGCCCTTGATGGTGTCCCCGTCGCTATCCCCATGCCCACAATGACGTCCCCATGCCCACGATGACGTCCCCACGCCCACGGTGACGTCCCCACGCTCACGGTGCTGTCCCCGTCCCCACCCCAGGTACTACCGCTTCAACGAGGACAGCCGCTCGGTGGACCCCGACTACCCCAAAGGCATCGAGGTCTGGGGGGGCATCCCCGAGTCCCCCCGCGGCGCCTTCATGGGCCCCGACGATGGTGAGGGACACGGGGGGGGGCGGGGGGGAGGCAGGGGCTCGGGGAGGGTCATCGGAGGACGGGGGACGTGGGGACGTCGGGGGGTGTGGGGACATTGAGGGGACGGGGGGGACGCTGGGGGGGGGGGGGGTGGCGCGGGGTCCTAGCAGGCATCTCTTCTCCCCCCCCTCCCCGTGTCTCCATGTCCCCCCTACCCCCCCGATGTCCCCATGTCCCCCCAATGTCCTCCCCGATGTCCCTGTCCCCCCCAATGACCAATGTCCCCCCCATGCCCCCATATCCCCCCTAATGTCCCCACAACCCCCTCCACCCTGTCGCCCCCATGTCCCCCCCGATGTCCCCACACCCCCCATCACCCCAACGTCCCCCTCCGCCCCGTCACCCCCATGTCCCCCCGATGTCCCCGTGTCCCCCGTCACCCCAATGTCCTCCCTGATGTCCCTGTGTCCCCCAATGACCAATGTCCCCCCCCAAATCACCCCAATGTCCCCCTCCACCCTGTCACCACGATGTCCCCCCCGATGTCCCCATCTCCCCCACCGCCCCGATGTCCTCCTCCACCCTGTCGCCCCGATGTCCCCGTGTCCCCCATCGCCCCAACGTCCCCCCGACGTCCCCCCGATGTCCCTGTCCCCCCAATGACCGATGTGCCCCCGCATCCCCTCTAATGTCCCCACGTCCCCCTCCACCCTGTTGCCCCCATGTCCCCGTCCCCCCCGATGCCCCCCGTCGCCCTGACGTCCCCCCGATGTCCCTGTCCCCCCCCATGACCGATGTCCCCCCCCCAGCCTTCACCTACTTCTACAAGGGGAACCGCTACTGGAAGTTCGACAACCAGCAGCTGCGGGTGGCCCCCGGGTACCCCAAATCGGTGCTGCGGGACTGGCTGGGCTGCGGCGGCGGGGGGGGGACGGACGCGGACGGGGCCCCCCCGCCGCCTTCGCCGCCCCCCCCCCAGCCGGGGGACGGGGGGGACACCGAGGTCATCGTCATCGAGGTGGGGGCGGGGGCGGGGGCGGTGGCCGCCCCCCTGGCGCTGCTGGGGGCGGCGGGGGGGCTGGCGGCCCTGGCCCTCCTCTGCCGCCGCCGCGGGACCCCCAAGCGCCTCCTGCGCTGCCAGCGCTCCCTCCTGCCCCGCGTCTAGCCACGCCCCCCCGCCGGGACACGCCCACCGGGACACGCCCCCACCCCCGCCCCACCCACCCCGCCCCAAAATCCCCCGTGGGGGGATGCGAAGCCGAGCTGCTGGGGAGGGGGCGCCCAGAGGGAGGCCACGCCCCTGGGCCACGCCCCTGGAGGCCACGCCCGCCGGGGGACACACCCCCGGGGAGGTGGGGGGGGGGCATCCCCCTCACAACCCCAGTGGGGGCTCCGGCCCCGGGCCTGGGGGAGGTGGCTGGCACGCTGGAGGCCACGCCCCCCACGCCCGGAGACCACGCCCACCGGGGGCCACGCCCCGTGGAAGCCCCTTCCGCCAGGAGGCCACACCCACCGGGGACCCGCCCCCACCCCGCCCCCCCCCTCCAGCCTGGGGGAGTGGTGGCCATGCCCCCCTCACCTCCTCCCCGCTGTGGCCACGCCCCCAAGCTCCTCCCCGCTGTGGCCACGCCCCCTCCCGGACAGTCCCCTCCCCCCTTTTGCAGCCTTGGGGGGGCTGGCCCCGCCCCCTCCCCATGGCCCCGCCCCTGCTCGGTGGGGGTGGGGCTCGGCCCGGCCACGCCCCCTCCTCCTCCTCCTCCTCTTCATGGTGCTCTGGGCGGGGCAACGCCTCAGCCCCGCCCCCTCTCGGGGGGAGGGGTCACGACCCTTGACCTGGCTGGGAAAGGTCAGCGGTCGGCCCCGCCCCCCCGTGACCCTTCCCCTACCGCTGGGCCGTGGGGGCGGGGCCAATCCCCGTGAAGGGGGCGGGGTCCATCCGTGGAGCGGAGGCCCCCGATTGGCCGACGGTGGGGCGGGGGCGGGGGGGGCGGGGCCGCTTTGACGCAACCGCCGCCTACGCAAAGAGAGCGGGCGGGGCCATTGCGCATGCCAGGCGGGGGCGGGGCTACGCGGGGAGGGGGCGGGGCTATGCAGACGAGGGGGCGGGGCCCGGTGTACATAAAGGGGGGTGTGGTCTCTTTTTTTTTTTTTTTACCGATTTGGGGTTTTTGGGGGGGGGGGGCCCGGGGGGGGCCTGAACCCCCGTCCTGCGGGCCGGGAGGGGGGAGGGGCGCCCGGACGCCTGGGTCCCCCGGGGGGGAGGGGCGGGGTTAATAATTAATAATTAATTAATAATAATTAATAAAGGAACGCCTGGAGGAGAGGGGGCGGGGCGCTGGCGCCTGCTGGTTCGTACGGGGAGCGGCGCAGGGGGGAACCACTGGGGGGGGGGGCTTGGGGGTTACTGGGAGCTCTGGGAAGACAAAAGGGGGCTACTGGGAGAGGATTAGGGGTTACTGGGAGCACTGGGAAGAGAAAAGGGGGCTACTGGGAGCGCTGGGAGGAGAAAAGGGGGTTACTGGGAGCACTGGGAGAGGATTAGGGATTATTGGGAGGGCATTGGGGGTTACTGGGAGCACTGGGAAGAGAAAAGGGGGCTACTGGGAGGACTGGGAGAGGATTAGGGGTTACTGGGAGGCCATTGGGGGTTACTGGGCGCACTGGGGGGGGACTGGAGGATACCAGGAGGCCATTGGGTGTTACTGGGAGCACTGGGAAGAGAAAAAGGGGCTACTGGGAGCACTGGGAGGGGACTGGAGCTTACTGGGAGGGTCTTGGGGGTTACCGGGAGCACTGGGAAGAGAAAAGGGGGCTACTGGGAGCGCTGGGAGAGAATTAGGCGTTACTGGGAGGGCATTGGGGGTTACTGGGAGCACTGGGAAGAGAAAAAGGGGCTACTGGGAGCACTGGCAGGAGGGTGGGGGGTTACTGGGGGACACCGGGAGCTGGCGGCACCCCCAGTCCCGTGCCTGGGCCGGGCGCCCGGGCGATGATGTCATCGGCTGCCACATCTGGAGCGGGGGAGGGGAGGCGCGTGACGGAGGGGGGGGTTGGGGGGGGCCAGAGTCCAAACATCTCATTTTGGGGTGAAAACACTCGGTTTTATTAATATTGGCCAAAAAGGGGGCTGGGGGGGGGGGGGCCCAGGTGTGTGGGCGGTCGCTCTTCCCCCCCAGGACCCTGGAGCGGGGGGTGGGGGGGTGTGTGTGTGTGGGGGGGGTCGCAGTCTTCTCACTGGTCCATACTGGTCCGTACTGGTGCTCGCTGGGAGCCCTTGGGACGCAGGCGGGGGGGGGCACCCCTTCGGGCTCCCCCTGGTCGGCCGCTGCTTCCAGGATCCGGCTCAGCTTCACCGCGCGGCGCTGACGGGGGGGGGGGGGGGAGACACAACGGTTAAGGGGGGGGGGGACGCACACGGACAGACGGACACCCCGATGTCGGGGCGCCCCCCCCCCCCCCGGGGGGGCCCCCCCCAAATTACCGCTAAGGCCTCGTTCTCCTCCAGCCGGCGGAGCTGCCCCTTCCACAGCGGGGCCGGGCGGCCATCTTGGGGGGGGGAAGGGTGGGGGGGGTGTCAGGGACCTGGGTGCCTGTGTGGCCCCCCCCCGACCCCCACCCTCAAGAAGCTGAGTGTTTGGGGTACCCCCTCCCCACTTTTTGAGGTGCCCCCCCTTTTTTGGGGTCCCCCTCCCCACTTTTTGAGGTGCCCCCCCCCTTTTTTGGGGTCCCCCTCCCCCTTTTTGAGGTGCCCCCCCCTTTTTGGGTGTCGCCCTCCCCCCCTTTTGGCTGCCCCTCACCCCTTTTAGGGGTCCCCCACCCCCCATTTGGGGTATCCCCCCTTTTTAAGGTGCCCCTCCAACCATTCTGGGGTCCCCCTCCCCCTTTTTGAGGTGCCCCCCCCTTTTTTGGGGGTCCCTTCCCCCCTTTTGAGGTGCCCTTCCCCTTTCTGGGGTCTCCCTTCCCCCCTTTTGAGGGGCCCCTCCCCTTTTCTGGGGTCTCCCTCCCCCCCTTTTCAGGTGCCCCCCCTTTTTGTGGGGTCCCCCCCTCCCTCCTTTTGACTGCCCCTCACCCGTTTTGGGGGTCCCCCACCCCCCATTTGGGGTACCCCCCCTTTTTGAGGTGCCCCCCCCAAGCCTTTGGGGTCCTCCCCTTTTTTGGGGTGCCCTCCCCTTTTTTGGGGTGCCCCCCCCCGGCCCCCCCCGCCCTCTCTCACCCGCGAAGGACCAGTCCGGGAGGTCGCGCAGGGGCCCGTAGCTGGACGTGCTGGGGGCGAAGCCCTGCCTGGGGGGGGGGAAGGTGTGAGGGGACCCCAAAAAGCGGGGGGGGACCCCAAAAAGGGGGCACAGGGACCCCCACGTGCCCAGGACACCCCCCGCCAATTGGGGACTTACGCCACTCGCCATTGGCCGATCCGCTGGGCGGGGCGGGGCAGGGGGCGCAGGGAGCGGGTCTGGCGCTCAGCTGGGGGGGCGGGGTCAGGTAAGCCCCGCCCACTACCGTTAGCCCCGCCCCATCCCGTAGCTCTGCCCACCACCACCTTAGGGCACGCCCCCCCCTTTCTCTTTGGGCCTTCCCTCCCAACCAAGCCCCGCCCCCTCCTCCAGGCTCCACCCACAAACCCTTAGCCCCGCCCATAAGCCACCAGACCACACCTGCCAGCCCTTAGACTCCGCCCACAACCCCCTAGCCCCGCCTCCAGCTCACTAGCCCCTCCCCATGCCATACCATCCCTTGTTGCTCCCCGGCCACACCCACACTGCCCTAACCCCGCCTCCACCCTCTTTATCCCCGCCCCCGATTCGCTAACCACGCCCCCTTCGCGGCTCCGCTGACAAACCCAAGCCCCGCCCCGCAAGACCACGCCCCTATAGTAACAGCCCCGCCCTCTATCTAGCCCCGCCCCCCTTAAATCATCATTACCCCCCTCCCGCGCGTGCCTTTTTGGCCCTTCCTCCCCGCCCACCCCCCCAACCCCGCCCACCCCCTCCTTAACTCCGCCCACCCCCTCCTTAACCCCGCCCACACCCCTTAACCCCGCCCCCAGCACCCCCCTCCCCGCTCCGCACCCATCCGCATGATCTTGCGCGCCGCCATGGCCGCCGGCGGAAGTGACGCGCCGCCCCCCACGTGACCGCGAGGCACCGCCCTTCCCGCCGCACGCCTCGCCTCTTCCGCCTTGGGCGCCGCCATGTTGTACGGCGCGCTCCCTCGGCGCCGCCATCTTGTCCGGGCCGCCATTTTGAGCGGGCGGAGCGCTACGGCGGCCGCCCGGCGCCAAACCCCGCCACGGGGCTGCCGAAAGGGTGCGGGACCCCCCCGGACCGGGGACCGGCCCCCCCCGCTGGGAACCGGGGCCCCCACCCGTGTTCAGGACGCCCCTAAGGAGGCGACAGGACCCCCACGAGGCTCTTGCCCCCCCCCCCCCAGCATTTGCTACCCCCCAAAAATCAGTTTCAAGCCCCCCCCTTCCCAAATCGGTGTCGAGGCCCCCCCCGAAGAAAGCAGAGGCAGAGGCGGTGTGTTTGGGGGGGGGGGGGTGTTTATTGGGGTGCCCCCCTCTCAGCCCAGGGTCTCCTTCCAGGGGCGCTTGGGGGGGGGCGGGGGGGCGGGGGGGGCCCCCCCCGGGGGTGCCAGGGGGTTGTGGGCGAAGGTCTGTCGCAGCGGCCCTGCGTGGGGCGGGGGGGGGGAGCTTGGGTGAGGGGTCCTCGTGCGAGAGAGACCCTCGTGCAAAGGAGTCTCATGCAAGAAAAACCCTCATGCAAAAGAGACCCTCGTGCAAGAGATTCTCCTGCAAAAGAGACCCTCGTGCAAGACAGACCCTCGTGCAAAGGAGCCTTGTGCAAGAAACACCCTCGTGCAAGACAGACCCTCGTGCAAAAGAGACCGTTGTGCAAAAGGCACCTTTGCGCAATAGAAACCTTTGTACAAAGAAGTCTTATGTTATAGACAGATTGTCATGTCGTGCAAATCATCCTAGTGCAAAAAACACCCTCGTTCAAGGAATCATTGTGCAAAAGATACTGCTGTGCAAAGGATCCTTGTACAAAACAGATTCCTGTACAAAAGATCTTTATGCAAGACATCCTTATATAAAGAATCTTTGTGCAAAAAAGACTCTAGTGTAAAGCACTATCTTGCAAGACAAACCCTTGCACAAAGAACCTTTGGGCAAAAAACTGTCGTGCAACTGAAAGCCTTGTGCAAGAGACCCTTGTGCAAAGGACGCTCGTGTGAGAATCGCTGTCGTGGAACAAAACCCCACGTGCAAACCCCTCTTGTGCAACGAACCCTCGTGCCAAAGCAACCTTTCCGCAAATCACCCTCGCGCAACAGAAACCTTTGTGCAAAGCACCCTCGCGCGCAACCCTCTCGTGCAAGGAGCCCCCCCCCCCTTGCAACGCCCCACCTCGCAGACACCCCCGTGCGAGGCCCTCGTGCGAGGCCGCCCCGTGCGAGCTCACCCTTGGCCGCCAGGTCGAGGTGGTGCCGCACGCGCCATTGCCGCTCCTCGCCGCGCTGCACCGCCTGCGCCTCCCGCCACTCTGCCCCCCCCCACCCCGCGTCAGCTTCGGGGGGGGGGGTGTCGTGCGGGAACCCCCCCACCCCCAAAACCCCCCCGAGCCCCCCAACACCCCAAAGTCCCCCCTGACCCCACCCAAGGCAGCCCTACAGCCCCCCATAACCCCTGACCCCCCCGCCACCCTAAAACCCTTCTGAAGCCCCCCGAACCTCATTAGAGCCCCCCTAAAGCCCCCCCCAGCCCCCCAAAAGACCCCATAACCCACCCATAGCCCCCCATAACACCTCACAACCCCCCCAAGACCCCCCCCAGCCCCCCAGAACCCCACTACAGCCCCCCAAAAGACCCCATAACCCCCCCATAACACCTCACAGCCCCCCCAAGGACCCCAGAACCCTCCCACAGCCCCCCAGCCCCCCATTACAGCCCCCCTAAAGCCCCCCAAAAGACCCCATAACCCACTCACAGCCCCCCATAACAGTTCAGAACCCCCCCAAGGACCCCAGAATTGCCCCACAGCCCCCCCAGACCTCCACTACACGCCCCCTAAAGCCCCTCACAGCCCCCGAAAAGAACCCATAGCCCCCCATAACACCCCACAGCCCCCCCCAACTGCACTATACCCCCCTTAAAGACCCCTAAAAGACCTCATAACCCACTGCTGGCCCCCATAACACCTCACAACCCCCCCCAAGAACCCCAGAACCCCTGCACAGCCCTGCAGAACCCCACTACAGCTCTCTAAAGCCCCCCAAAAGACCCCATAACCCCCCCTAGCACCTCAGACTCCCCAAGGACAGCAGAACCCCCCCACAGCCCCCCAGAACTCCACTATACACCCCCTAAAGCCCCCCACAGCCCCCCAAAAAACTCCATAACTCATCCATAGCCCCCCATAACACCTCAGAGCTCCCCCCAAGAGCCTCAAAACCCCTGCACAGCCCTCCAGAACCCCACTACAGCCCCCCTAAAGCCCCCACACCCCCCAAAAGACCCCATAACCCACCCATAGCCCCCCCTAACATCCTAGAGCCCCCCCAAAGACCCCAGAACACCCCCACAGCCCCCCTAAAGCCCCCCACAGCCCCCCAAAAAACCCATCATGCATCCATACCCCTCTCTAATATCTCAAAGCCCCTCCCAAGGACCCCAAAACCCCCCCACAGCCCCCCAAAACCCCATTAGAGCCCTCCTAAAGCCCCCCACAGGCCCCCAAAAGACCCCATAACCAAACCATAACCTCCTATAACAGCTCAGAACCACTCCCAAAATCCCCAGAACCCCACTACAGCCCCCTAAAGCCCCCCCAGCCCCCCAAAAGACCCCATAACTCCCCCATAACACCTCAGAGCTGCCCCCAAGGACCCCATCACCCCCCCCCCAGACCCCCCACAACACCTCAGAGCTCCCCAAGGACCCCCCCCCCAGCCCCCTAGCCCCCCCCAGCCCCCAAAAGACCCCATAACCCCCCCATAACACTTCAGGGCCCCCCCCTACCCCCCCCGCTCACCCTTCCGCAGGCGGCCCAGGATCCCCCCGGGGGGTTTGGGGGTGCTGGGGGCCGGGGCGCCGGGGGGGGGCACGCGGAGGCGGGCGCGCACAGCGGGGACCCGCAGCAGCCCCGTCTGCGCCAGGCTGAAGGCGTTCGACGTCAGCCAATAGGTGAACACCGCCTGCCGGGGGGACACGCCCACTCAGCGCCGGGACACGCCCACGGGGCGGGGCACGGCCAAGGAGGGGGCGGGGAGATGGTCCCAGGGTGGGTTGCTGCTGGGCTGGGCATACACAACCCCGAGGCCACGCCCACTCCCCTAGCCACGCCCACAAGCACAAAGTTTCCCACCTGCCACTGTCTCAGTGCCACGCCCACCGCAGAGGCCACGCCCACCAGATGGGACGGCCCTACCTCCCGCAGAGGCCACGCCTACCACAGAGGCTCCACCCACTCCAAGTGCCTCCCTACTGCAGGAAACTCTGCCCTCTGTACAGCCAGACTCCACCTCATCACTGCAGGCTCCTCCCACTCCATGGAGGCTCCGCCCCATCTTCAGAAGCTCCTCCCACTTTTCACAAATGACCCACCCACTGCAGAGTGGCTCCTCCCACTGCCCAAACAACCCCACCCACCCACAGGGAAGCCCCTCCCCTGATGCAACACCACACCCACCCAAAGAGGCCCCGCCTACTGCACAGACCCCACCCACTCCTGGGAGAGACCCCTCCCACCCCTCCCTCCCATAGGCCCCCGCCTTCCCCTCCCACAGCCCTGCCCCTCCGCAAGCCCCGCCCCCATAGACCCCACCCCCGCAGGCCCCACCCCACTCACCGTGGGGAAGTGGATGATGAAGGGGAGGAAGAAGAGGGGCAGGAGGCGCAGGACCTGCCGCACCGTCCCCGCCCCCGGGCTGGCCACGCCCGTCTCCGCCCCCAGCTGTGAGCGAGGCACATTTACATAAACCGTACAACAAGAACCCTCCTCCCCACCCCATCTTTGCATAAGATCTGCTCCAACTCCCCCCATTCTTCTGAACACCAAGCATTTTTGAGGACTGACCCAAGCCCCCTCGGTTTTACCCCAGCCCCACCCATTGCCGTGGACCCTACCTCCCCCTCCCCAATTTCCGCAGCTCCCCCCTCACCTCAAGAACGAGCCAGGTGGAGGCGGTGACGAGGACGGGCAGAATATAATAAGGGTCGGGGGCCGCCAAATCGGGGAACCAGGCCAGGCCCCCCCGATGTAGCCCCGGCACCGGCGCCGCCGCCATCTTCTGGAGCGCTAGGAAGAAGGAGACAAACAGGGGGGTCTGCCCGACCCCCCCCCACCCTCAGACGGGGGGGCCCGAACATCTGGGGGTGTCCCCCCACCCCCGGGCCGCCAGGGTCCCCCCTCTTACCTGCACCAGGGGCACCAAGAAGCCGCGCAGGGGGTTGACGTTGTGGCGTTTCTGGTAGGCGGCCAGCTCCGAGTAAGCACGGGCCACTGCGAGATGGTGGGGCTTCAGAGGAAGGCGGAGCCTGTCCAGGCTACGCCCCCTTCCCGCCAGCCCCACCCCTCCCCAAACCATTCCCCACCCCGCCGTACAACATCTACTGCCGCTTTGAAAACTCAGTGGTTTTAAAGCCCTGCAGCCTGAGCTCATGACAAAGCCAAAAGCTCCACCCCACCTGCAAAGCCCCGCCCCCAACAGGCCCCACCCCTGCCAAAAGCCCACCCCTACTGTAGACACTATTATAACCCCCAAGCTCCACCCCCAGGCCCGAAGCCCCGCCCCTTACCCCCAACTCCCTTCTTCTCCATAGAGCCCAGCCCCTTCCCATCACTGCTAAAGCCCCGCCCCTTTCCCAGAGGCCCCACCCCCTTGCCCCAAGAGCCCACCCACAGCCTGCAGCCAGCACAGCCCCGCTGTCCCCGCCCTGCATTTTGAGGCCACTCCCCCACTGGCTGACCACACCCCCATCTCCTAGGCCCTGCCCCCTCCCCCAGAAACCCCGCCCCCTCCCCAGAAGCCCCACCCCACCCTCCAGCCAACCCTACCACTCTCCTTCTAGAGACCCTGCCCCTGCCTTAAGCCCCACCCCCTGCCCACAAACCCCGCCCACTCACCCACAGCCCCACCCCAGCCTGCAGCAAGCGCAGCCCCAGCCTTGCTGCCCCGCCTTTCCCAGGCCCCGCCCCCGGCTTTAAGCCCCGCCCACTCTCCCACAGCAAGCCCATCCCCAGCCCCACTGCCCACCTTTTAGAGCCCCCGCCCCCTGCTTTAAGCCCCTCCCCTTGCCCCAAGCCCCGCCCCCTCCTTCCCCCGAATCCCCGCCTACCCTGGAACTGGTCGCTGCCCCTCCGGGCCTCGGCCAGGCGCTGGGAGAGGAGCTGGAGCTGGGGCATGTGTGCGGCCAGGCGGGCGGCCTCCCTCTGCCCCCGCACCAGCAGCGGCAGCAGGGCCAGACGGGCCCCCAGCGTCCCTGGGGGGGGACACAAACGTCAGCACGGACCCTTCCTCCGCCCCACGGAGCCGCTTGCCCCTCCCCTGCTCACCGACGGCGATGGCCCCCCACCAGGGCAGCCCCACGTCGAGGTGCAGGAACTGCAGGAAGTTTTGCACCAGCCCCACGGGGGTGAAGGCTCCCAGCCCCAAATCCTCCAGCCGCACCTCCTCCCCCTCCAGCCCCACGGAGAGGGGGTCCTGAGCGGTGGAGGGGGGGTCCTGACCCGCGGCAGGCTCTGTCCGCCCCTCGGCAGGGGGCTCCTGCCCCGCGGCGGCTGTGGGGGCCGGGGAAGCCAGCTGGAATAGAAGAAGAGAAAGGGGTGTCAGAGAGAGCTCTGCCCCACCGCCCCCCCCAGTCTGCCCCCTGACATGTCCCCCAGAGCCCCCCCCCACCCCCCCCAACACCTCGATCTGCTCCCCAACCTGCCCACCCAGAGACCTTGACCTGCCCCCCGATGTCCCCCCCCTCCTCACCTGGGCGCTGGCAGTGGTGAGGGCTCGGGGCGCAGGGCCCAGCCCCAGCGGGGGTCTTCGGGGCCAGAGAGGGCCCCGCAGCGTCTGGGGGGAGGGGGCAAAGCAGAGAGGTTGGGGTGGGGTGGATAGGCATGATGTCACGGCCCCCACCAAGACATCACCGGTGCCCACCTCTCCCCCCCAGGGGCAGAGACCTCCCACTGCAGAGCACCGCCAAGGTCGTGACCTCGAACACATCACCGGGGGGGGGGCAACACTCGCCGCGCCCCCCGCCCCACAACAGAGGACTGTCAGGGGGGTGACGTCACAGCCGGCCGTGATGTCATTTTCATAAAAAGCACAGGAAACGGCCTCAGAGAAGGACAAAACCGCGGGGGGGGGGCTGAATCTGCGCGATCTCTGCCGGGTGGGGGGGGGGGTCTCCACGTGACGTCACGGCTCCCGCTGGCGTCACGGGAAGGACAAGGAAAAGTAGGGAGGGAGGCTCCCCTCCCTCCCCTACCACGACCCCAGGGGTGCCGGGCGACCTTCCCCGACCGGCGTGACGCCGCGGCGCGGGCGTGACGCCACCAGAGCGTCGCGACGTCACCTCCGAGGTCCCCCTACCCCCCCCCTTCCCGGCCGACCTGTGCCCGCAGGGCCCGGAGGAGCGGCCGGAGCCGCGGGGCCGCCGCCGCCGCCATCATGGTGGCCTGAGGAGAGAGGAGAGAAGGGGCGGGGCCGAGGGGAAAGGCGGGCCGCGCATGCGCGGAGGGGCGGAGCCGGCGCCACCGCCTCCATTCCCGGTGCGGGCTGTCAGGTCGGGGGCGTGGCCAGAGAGCGGCGCATGCGCGGAGGGGGGGGAAACGCCGCGCTCCGCCATGGCTGGTGAGGGCAGCCCCTTCGGGGGCGTGGCCGTCTCGGCGTGACGTCAGCCGGGCGCCAAGCCGCTTCCCTCCCCTCTTCCGCCGCCGCCGCCATTTTGAAGGCGCCGCCGGGCGGGGCGGTCGCTGCCGCCGCCGCCGCCTCTCCCCGCCCCCGGCCCCTGAGGTAGGCCGGGGCTCCCCGGGGGGGTCCCTCCCGCGACCCCCCGCCGCCGTGGGGTCCCCGAGTTCTCCCTGGTCCCCCCCCCGGAGCCTCACAAACCCGCTCTGGGGGGGTCTCCGGAGCGCCCCTCTCCTCACACGGGGGGGGGAGCGGGGATCTTTTCCTGACAGGGAACACCCCCCCCCCCCCCCCCCCGTAGGGACACCGGGGGTGCCGCTACCCCGCTAACGGCTCGTTAACTCTCCGTAAAACCCTGTTTTCTCCCAATTTTTTCATCCCCTCAGGTGATGGCGGAAGAAGCCGAGCCCCACGTCCCCATGCCGGCGGAGGGGGGCTTTCGGGGGGCACCCCCCCACCCAGGGGGGTCACCCCGCCTCACGGACGCCCCCGTGGGAGCACCCCAAGACCCCGAGGGCCCCCCCCGCGTCTTGGGGTCCTCCGAGGGCGCACCCCACACCGTGGACGCACCCCCCAACCCAGGGGGACCCCCCCAGACCCCTGAAGGGTCACCCCAGACCGCGGGGGGGGGCTGCCAGGGGGACCCCCTGACCGGCCTCGGGGCGTTGCGGGCGGCACTGGAGGCGGCGCTGATCCGGGACCCCGGGGAGGCGATGCCGGCCGAGCTGACCCCGCTTTTGGGGGTCCCCTTGCCCCCCCCAGCCAAGTGCCGGCACCTGGACGGGGCCCGGTTGCTGCGGGATAACCTACGCTTGGTATTTTGGGGGACACACACACCCCAAAATAGAAGGGGGTTTGGGGGAGGAGGAGTGGGGTGATTGAGGGGGGGTGTTTTGGGGGGGGAATGGGGCGATACGGCGGGGGGCAGCAAGGCGACGGGGTGGTTCGTGGGGGGCAGAGGGGATTTGGGGAGGCTTGGGGATGCGGTTGGGATTCGGGGTGCCTCCCCCTGACCCCCCCATTCCTCCCCCCCCCCCCCCAGGAGCCGGGGCAGCTGCCACAGGGGCTGGGGGGGCTGCGGACGGCGCTGAGCATCCTGGAGAAGTACGGCCGCAACCTGCTGCAGCCCCGGCCCCCCCGGCACTGGCGCGCCGTCCGCTTCGGCAACCCCGTCTTCCGCAGCACAGTCGGCGCCATACAGGTACCCCAAAACACCCCCCGCGGCACCCCAAAACCTGCCACCGCCACTCTTACGTCTTCTCCAGAGCACCCCAGTACCCCCAGGGCACCCCAGTTGCCCCCCCGCGTCACACTGGTCCGTGTCTGTAGCACGCGAATTTCTCCTGAGACGAATGTTCTGCATCGCCCCAACGTGCCCCCAGAACACCCCAATATTTTTCTCAGCACCCCAATATCGCTTTAATGGTGGGCAAGACACCCTACTATTGCTCTATAGAACCGTATGGGTTTGCTAGATCACTCCAGTTTTGTCTGGAACATCCTATTATTCTTTTTAGGTCGCTTTGCCCCCCAAAAACACACCAATACTTCTCTCCATCACCCCAATATTTTCTGGGGAACCCCAGTACTCCCCCAGGCACCCCAATACTCTCCATATCACTCTATACAACCCCCAGTACCCCCATAGGACCCCAGTTCCATCCCCAGTGACGGTGCCCCCCCCTTCTCCTCCGCAGGGGGGCCGGGGGGTGCTGCGGCTGTTGGGGTACACGGAAGAGACGGGAGAGGGGCTGAGCTTCCCCCCAGGGGCGGGGGCTCCCCACGGCCCCCGCGTGGCCGCCGTCACCGCTGATGTCCTGCTGCTGCGCGCCGAGCTTGACCTCCTGCTGGCCGTGAGTGCTGGGGGGGCACTGGGAGGGACTGGGAGGTCACTGGGGTAAGCTGGGAGGGACTGGGGGGCACCTAGAATGTCGTTAGAATGGATTGGGGGGCACTGGGAGCGACTGAACGGTCACTGGGAATATATTGGGGGGCAGTGGGGGTGTCACTGGGATGTACTGGGGGAGCAGTGGGACGGTCGTTGGGATGTACTGGGGGAGCAGTGGGGCAGTCGTTGGGATGTACTGGAGGAGCACTGGGATGTGCTGGGCGGCACTGGACAGGCTCTGACTCTTCCCTTCCCCTTCCCAGAACCAGCACCTGAACCCCCAGTTCTTCACTGAAATCCTGGCCGGGGGGGCTGAGGTGAGTGGGGACTGGGGAGGGTATGGGGCTATACTGGGATTGACTGGGAGGCGCTGTGGGGAACCTGTGGCTATACTGGGAGAGAGCTGGGATGCACTGGGCGGGATAGGCGGCTATACTAAGGGTGCTCAGGAATGTACTGGGAGGGGATTACTAGGCTGTACTGGTCTGTACTGGTGTGAACTGGGCGGGGCTCCTCTCCCCACCCCAGGGCTTGTTGGTGCCTGACTCGCTGCCGATAACGGACGGGGACAGCCCCACAGGTACGGGGGGTCTGGGGGGGGCGCTGGGGGGGCCAGCAGTGGTTCTATAGGGTCTGGGAATGGATCTATAGGGGGTCTGGGGAGCCCGGGGGGGCTCTGGGGGGCCTGTAGGATCTCTATAGGGGTTGGGGGGCTTTAGCGGGGTTTGGGGGTGTCTGTATAGTCCAGGATCGGGCCCGGGGGGGTCCTATAGGCACCTATAGGGACCCTCCAGGAGCCGTATAGGTGCTGAGGGTCCCGTCCCCGCAGGTGGGACCCCCCCCGGCCGGCCCCGCCCCGACTGCGCCCCCCTGCGCCCCCCCAGCCCCCTGCGGGCAGACCCCAGGTAACGTGCGGCACCCCCAAACATCCCCTATAACCCCCCCCACCTTCCCCTATAGACCTTGGGGATCCCTGGGGGCCCCCCCAAAGCCCCATACCCCCCCCCAAATCTCCAGTAGCCCCCCCATGGGGGGTCTGCAGGGTCTCCAATTTTCTTCTTGTCCCCTCCCCAGTTTGACTCTTCGGCCGTGGGCGTACGGGACCTGCCAGCCCCCCGGCGCTATGGGGCAGCCGCCCCCCGGCGCTATGGGGCAGCCCCCCCCGGGCGAAAGCGAGGAGGGGGGCTGGGCCTGCGCCTCCTGCACCTTCCTGAACCCCGGCCCCAGCGTCCTCTGCGGGGTCTGCGAGCGCCCCCGCCTCGCCCGGCGACCCCCCCCAGCCCCGCAAACCGCGCCGGGGGGGGACCCCGGCGTCCGGCCGCCCCCCCCGGCGGGTTGGCAGTGCCCCCACTGCACCTACTGGAACGAGGGAGCGGGGCGGGTGTGCGACGTCTGCCACCGCACCGGGGCGGGGACGCCCCCCCCCGCCTCGCCCCGCCCCGCGGCGACGGCGCTGACGCCGGGGGGGGGACCGCCGCGGCGCCCGCCGGAGCCCCCCCCGGCCCTCAGCCCCTCGCAGGAGGCCGAGCGGCGGCGGCAGGAGCGGCTGCACGAGGACGGGCGTCGCCTCGTCGCTCTCGTCAGGGTGAGGTCGCGCGTGGGTGCGTCACCGCGGGGGTCGCCGGGGGGGGGGTGTGGGGTGTCCGCCCCCCCCGACTGACGTCCCCCCCCGTTCGTTCCCCACGGCAGGCGGCGGAGGCGCAGGGGGTGCCGGCGGAGGCGGTGGTGGCGGGAGCGGCGGCGCTGGGGGGCCCGGCAGGGGCGGCGGTGGGGCGGGCGCGGGCGGGGCTGGGGGCGGCGCTGGGGGCGCTGGCGGGGGCGGCGGAGCGGCGGGGGGCGGCCGAGGCGGGGGGGCCGCTGGGGGCCCTGTCCCTGCGGGAGGCCGCCCGCGCCTGGGCCCGCGCCCGCGCCCACCCCCAGCGCGCCCTGGAGGCCTGCCTGGGCGCCCGCCGGCGGCAGGTAGGCGGGGCCGGGGCGGGGCCGGGGTGGGGCTGGGGCGGGGCCGGGGTGTGCCCTGCGAGGATGCTGGGCTGCTTGCTGGTAGCTGAGGGGGTGGGGTTTAGTGCGGGGGGGTGGAGCTTAGCGTGGGGGCGTGGTGCCCTGTGGGGGAGCTTGGTGGTAGCTGGGGGGTGGGGCTAGTGGTGGGGGTGGGGCTTAGGGTGGGGAGGGGCTTGGTGCGGGGGCGGGGCTATAGGCTGGGGGTGCGTTCTGGTGTGGCGTCCTGCAGGGGAGCTTGGTGGTAGCGGGGGGGCGTGGCTTACTGTGGGGGTGGAGCTTAATGTGGGGGTGGTGCCTTGCAGGGAGCTTGCTGGTAGCTGGGGCGGTGGTTTCGTGGGGGGGCGGAGCTTAGAACATGGGGGTGGAGCTTAATGTGGGGGGGTGAGGGCCTGCAAAGGAGGTTGCTGGTAGTTGGGGGTGTGGCTAGCTGTGAGGGCAGAGCTTAGAGCATGGGGGTGGAGCTTAATGTGGGGGCGTGGTGGCCTGCAAGGGAGGTTGCTGGTAGGTGGGGGGTGTGGCTAGCTGTAAGGGCGGAGCTTAGAGTGTGGGGGTGGAGCTTAATGTGGGGGCCTACTTGGGGTGTGGTTTAGTGTAGAGGTGGAGCTTAGTGGGGGCGGAGCTATAGGCCGGGGGGTGGTGCCCTGCAGGGTAGCTTGCTGGTAGCTGGGGGGGCGGGGCTTAGAATGCAGGGGTGGGGCTATGTGGCTGTAGGCGGGGCTCTCCTGTTGCTCTCCCCCCGCCCACCTGGGTGCTTGCTGCTAGCAGGCAGGTGGGGCGTGTGGGCGGGGCCTCGCCCAGCAGGGGCGGAGCCACGGGGCTGCGGGCGGGGCTCCGCCGTGCTCTACCTGAGTCTGTGCTGCTGCCCGCGGGGGGGGGAGGGCGGGGCACGTTTCAGCGCAGGGGGCGGGGCTAGAGGGGCGGGGCCGCCCCCGCCCCGTCGCAGTCCTGACCGTGGGTTCCGGGCAGCTGCGGGCGCTGGCGGCGCTGGGCTTCGGGGAGCGGGGCGCGGCGGGCGCCGCCCTCTACCAGAACGGGGGGGACGTGTGGGGGGCGCTGGGCGACCTGCAGCGCCGGCGCCTGGAGCCCTTCCAGCGACGCGTCTGGGAGCCCCAGCAGCCCCCCTTCGACTTCGACTGCCCCGACCAGCAGGTAGCGGGGCACTGGGAGCACTGGGGAGGAACTGGGAGGGCATGGGGGGGGTTACTGGGGGTATTGGGAGGGGTTTGGGGGTGACTGGGGGGGAACTAGGAAGGGGTTTTGGGGGTTACTGGGAGCACCTGGGGTGACCAGCATGGTGTTTTGGGGTTAACGGGAGCACTGGTGGTGACTGGGATGGCGTTTTGGGGTTACCAGGAGCACAGTGGACGACTGGGACAGGGTTTGGGTGTTACTGGGAGCACTGGTGGCGACCAGGATGGTATTCTGGGGTTACTGGAAGCACAGGGAATGACCGGGATGGTGTTTTGGGGTTACTGGGAGCACAAGGAATGATCGGGATGGTGTTTTGGGGTTACTGGGAGCACAGGGGATGATTGGGATGGCGTTTTGGGGTTACGGGGAGCACTGGTGGTGATGGGGATGGTATTCTGGGGTTACTGGAAGCACAGGGAATGACCGGGATGGTATTTTGGGGTTACTGGGAGTACTGGTGGTGAGCGGGATGGTGTTCTGGGGTTACTGGGAGCACCGGCGGTAACTGGGATGGTGTTTTGGGGTTATTAGAAGCACAAGAGGTGAACAGGATGGTGTTTAGGGGTTACTGGGTGCACAGGGGATGTCCGGGGTGGTGTTTTGGGGTTACTGGGAGCACAAGGAATGACCGGGATGGTGTTTTGGGGTTACTGGGAGCACAAGGAATGACCGGGATGGTGTTTTGGGGTTACTGGGAGCACAGCGGATGCTTGGGATGGCGTTTTGGGGTTACTGGGAGCACTGGTGGTGAGCAGGATGGTGTTTTGGGGTTATTGGAAGCACAAGGAGTGAACAGGATGGTGTTTAGGGGTTATTGGGTGTACAGGGAATGACCGGGATGGTGTTTTGGGGTTACTGGGAGCACTGGTGGTGATGGGGATGGTGTTCTGGGGTTACTGGGAGCACTGGTGGCGACCAGGATGGTATTCTGGGGTTACTGGGAGCACAGGGAATGACCGGGATGGTGTTTTGGGGTTACTGGGAGTACAGGGGATGATTGGGATGGCGTTTTGGGGTTACTGGGAGCACTGGTGGTGAGCGGGATGGTGTTTTGGGGTTACCAGGAGCACTGGCGGTGATGGGGATGGTGTTCTGGGGTTACTGGGAGCACTGGTGGTGAGCAGGATGGTGTTTTGGGGTTATTGGAAGCACAAGGGGTGAACAGGATGGCGTTTAGGAGTTACGGGGCGCACAGGGGATGACCGGGATGGTGTTTTGGGGTTACTGGGAGCACTGGTGGTGACCAGGAGAGCACTTTGGGGTTAGCGGGCGCGCCGGCGGCGACCGGGCTGGCGTTGCGGGGTTAGCGGGCGCGCCGGCGCTGACCGGTGCCCCCCGGCAGGCGTTGGTGCGCCGGGCGCTGGCGACGCTGGGCCTGGCCAGCTGGGGCCGGGCGCAGCTGGTGGTGACGCTGGGGCGGGAGCTGGGGCTGGGCCGGGCCCCCCCGCGGGGACTGGGGGAACTGGTGGAGGCCGTGGGGCGCTGCCCCGACCGCGCCGCCCTGCGCCGACGCCTGCGCTGCGAGTGCGCCGTCTGCGGCTGGGGGCTGCCCCGGCACCAGGTGAGGCGGGGCGCGAGGGCGGGGCGAGGGGGCGAGGCACGAGGGCACGGCAGCGGAGAGGGGCAGGCGCGAGGGTGTGGCGGTGAGGCGTGGTGGCGGAAGGGGCGAGGTGCGAGGGCGTGGTGGCGGAAGGGGCGAGGCGCGAGGGCGTGGTGGTGGAGAGGGGCGAGGCGCGAGGGCGTGGCAGCAGTGAGGCGCGAGGGCGTGGCGGAAGGGGCGAGGCGCGAGGGCATGGCGGCGGAGAGGGGCGAGGTGCGAGAGCGTGGCGGCCGAAGGGGCGAGGCGCGAGGGCGTGGCGGCGGCGAGGGGCGAGGCGCGAGGGCGTGGCGGCGGTGAGGGGTGAGGCGTGAGGGCGTGGCCCCCGCCCCGCCCCGCTGCGAGGCCCCGCCCCCGTTACAGATGCAGTGGCTGACGTCGTGCGAGTGCCCGCTCTGCCCCGAGTGCTTCCGCCTCCACTTCACCATCGGGGTGAAGGAGCGGCGCGTGGGCGACCTGGTGTGCCCCGCCTGCGCCCGCCCCGACCTGGCTGACGAAGCCCAGCGCCTTAATTACTTCTCCACCCTCGACATACAGGTCAGACTGGGCCAGAGAGGGGGGACATGGGGGGTTTCGGGGGGGGCCCCCAATTCTCACCGCCCCCCCCCGCCTGCCCTCCTCAGTTGCGGCAGTGCCTGGATCCCGACACGTACCAGCTCTTCACCCAAAAACTGACGGAACTGGAGCTGATGCGGGACCCCAAATTCATCTGGTGCATCCAGGTGGGGGCCGGGGGGGGGCTCTGCGGGGCTGGATGTTTTGTTAGGGGAGGGTTTGGGGGGGGCTGGGGGGTGCCTGTGGGGCTGAGGGTGGGGATTGGGGGCTCTCCGTGGGGCTGGGCTGACAGTGAGGGGGATTTGTGGGGATCTGTGGGGCTGGGCGGCCTATTTGGGGAAGAGCTGGGGGGGTTCGGAGCCGTACCTAGGGATGGGGGGCTCTTTGGGGGGGTTTCTGTGGGGTTGAATGTTCTGTTACGGGAGGATTTGTGGGGCTGGGGGCTCTCTGTGGGGCTGGGGGGATCTCGGGGGGGGCTCTGTGGGTCGCTGGGGGGCTGACCCCTGCGCCCCCCACCCCGCAGTGCTCGTTCGGGTTCATCTTCGAGGCGGAGCAGGGCCCGGCCCAGTGCCCCCAGTGCCAGCAGCGCTTCTGCCCCCGTTGCCAGCGCCCGGTGGGGGGAGATGTGGGGCTGGGGGGCGGGAGATGTGGGGCTGGGGGGCAGAGATGTGGGGCTGGGGAGGGGGGCACAGGGGTTGGGTGGCAGCCCAGGGTGAAGGAGAGGCTGTTATGGGGCACCCGGGCACCTCTGGAGGTCGCCATGGGGTACTGGGGGGGGGTCTGGGGGGCAGTGTGGGGTCCCTATGGGGTGGGGGGGGGCTCTGGGGGGCAGCTGTGGGTGTCCAGGGGGTGATGGGGGGGTCCCTATGGGGCGGTTAAGGGTCGCCGTGGGGCAGTGTGGGATGACGGGGTCGCTATGGGGCAGCTGGGGGTCCCCGTGGGGTGGGGGGGGGATCCCTGTGGGGCGCTGGAGTCATTATGGGGCGATGAGGATCCCTGGGGGGTCCCCGTGGGGTGACGCCCCGCCGCCCCGCCCGCAGTGGGACCCCCAGCACGCGACCCTCTCCTGCGCCGAATTCGGGGCCTGGCTGAGCGCCCGCGACCCCCAAGCGCCGCCCGTGGGGCTGGCGGCCTTCCTGCAGGAGCACGGCATCGGTGGGTGCCCCACGGCGGCGTTTGGGTGGGGTGGGGGGTGTCCCTGCCCCGCGGCGCAGCGCAGGGGGTTGCGGTGGCTCTGCCCCACGGCTCTGCCCCACGGCTCTGCCCCACAGCGTGCCCGCAGTGCGGGGTGTGGTATGCGCTGGCCCGGGGGGGCTGCATGCATTTCCAGTGCTCCCAGTGCCGCCACCACTTCTGCAGCGGCTGCTACGGCCCCTTCCACGCCAAGGATGTGAGTGGGACTGGGGGGGGTAGATGTGGGGCTGGGGGGTCCTATGGGGAGGCGGGGGGGGGGCTCGGGGGGGGGTTATGGGGCAGGAGAGGTCTCTTGGAGGGCTGTAGGAGAGGTTCTCGGGTGTGGGGGGGTCTCTGGGGGGTGTTATGGGAGGGGTGTGGGGTGTTACGGGGGGGCTGTGGGGAGTAAGGGGGGATCTATGGGGTCTCTGGGGTGAGGGGGTCTTTATGGGGCACCCTGTGGGGGGGTCTCTGGGGGGAGTTATGGGGCTGAGGGGTCTCCGGGGGGGCTGTGGGGTGAGGGGTGGTTTCTATGGGGCACACTAGGGGGTCTCTGTGGGGTGGGGGTGTCTCCCTGGGGGTCCCTATGGGGGGGTGTCTCTCTGGGGGTCTCTGTGGGGCAGAGAAAGTTTCTTTGGGGGTCTCTATGGGGTGGGGGGGTGTGTCTCCCTGGGGGTCCCTATGGGGCAGAGAAAGTTTCTTTGGGGGTCCCTATGGGGTGTGGGGGGGTGTCTCCCTCGGGGTCCCTATGGGGGGGTGTCTCTCTGGGGGTCTCTGTGGGGCAGAGAAAGTTTCTTTGGGGGTCTCTATGGGGTGGGGGGGGTGTGTCTGCCTGGGGGTCCCTATGGGGCAGAGAAAGTTTCTTTGGGGGTCCCTATGGGGTGGGGGGTGTGTCTCCCTGGGGGTCCCTATGGGGCAGAGAAAGTTTCTTTGGGGGTCCCTATGGGGTGGGGGGGGTGTCTCCCTGGGGGTCCCTATGGGGCAGAGAAAGTTTCTTTGGGGGTCCCTATGGGGTGGGGGGTGTGTCTCCCTGGGGGTCCCTATGGGGCAGAGAAAGTTTCTTTGGGGGTCCCTATGGGGTGGGGGGGGTGTCTCCCTGGGGGTCCCTATGGGGCAGAGAAAGTTTCTTTGGGGGTCCCTATGGGGTGGGGGGTGTGTCTCCCTGGGGGTCCCTATGGGGCAGAGAAAGTTTCTTTGGGGGTCCCTATGGGGTGGGGGGGGTGTCTCCCTGGGGGTCCCTATGGGGCGGCTGCCCCGGGGATGCCGTGGGGCTGACGGTGTCTCAGCGCTGCCCGGAGCGGGGCTGTCCCCTGCGGGGGTCCCTGCACGGCCACCACCCCCGCGACTGCCTCTTCTACCTGCGCGACTGGGAGCCCCCCCGCCTCCAGCGCCTGCTCCGGGTGTGCCAGCTATGGGGCGGCTATGGGGCGGGGGGGGGGGTGGTTCGGGGGCAGTGGGGGGGGGACAGGCGGAGCAGCTGTGGGTCTTTTGGGGGCAGTTGCGGGTCCCCGTGGGGCAGCTGGGACTGGCTGGGTATCCCTGTGGGGCAGCTGGAGGTCGCTATGGCGCAGCTGGGAGTGGCTGTGGGTCTCTATGGGGCAGTTACTGGTCTCTGTGGGGCAGCTGGGGTCGCTATGGGGCAGTTATTGGTCTCTGTGGTGCAGCTGGGAGTGGCTGTGGGTCTATAGAGCAGTTGCTGGTCTCCGTGGGGGAGCTGGGCGTTCCTATGGGGCAGTTACTGGTCTCTGTGGGGCAGCCGGGACTGGCTGCGGGTCTCTATAGGGCAGTTGCTGGTCTCTGTGGGGCAGTTGGGGTCGCTATGGGGCAGCCAAGGGTCACCGTGGGGCAGTTGTGGGTGGCTGTGGGGCAGCAGGGCTCTCTGACCCCCACCCTGCCCCCCAGGAGGGGGGCGTGCCCTTCGACACGGAGCCGCCGGCTGAAGCCCGACCCGTGCCCGGAGGTGGGGAACCCCCGTCACCCCTCCCCTTCCCCCCACCCCCGTGACCCCGAAGTGTGGGGCAGCCCCACGCCCACCCACGGGGCGGGCGCTGAGGCTGTGGGCGCAGGGGGCTGCGGGGTGCTGGAGCAGAAGGAGACGTCGGCGGGGCTGCGGGACGAGCCCTGCGGCCGGGAGACCCCCCCGGGGCACGCCGGGCTCTGCCGGTGAGTGGGGGGGGGGGCACTTGTGGGGCACTACGGGGTGGGTGGGGGGTCCCTGGGGGGCCACTTAGGGGTCCCAAAGGGGTAACTGGGGTCCCTATAGCGCACCTGGGGGGTCATTTGGGGCCCCTATGGGGCAATTAGGGCTCCTATGGCGCACTAGAGAGTCCCTAAGGGGTAATTGGTGTCCCTATAGGGCACCTGGGGGTCCCTATGGGGTAATTGAGGTCCCTGTGGGGCACCGGGGGGGCCCCAAGGGGTAATGGCGGTCCCTATAGGGCCCCTATGGGGCACCGGGGGGGGTCCCCAAGGGGTAATGGGGGTCCCTATGGGGCAGTTGGGGCTCTCTACGGGGTCCCCGTGCGGCGCAGCCGAGGGCCCGGCTGACCTCCCGGCCGACAGGGGGCACTACACCGAGTACCTGGTGCGGCTGATCAACGAGCACCGCCTGGACCCGGCGCGCCTCTACACGCCGGCCGAGCTGCGCGCCGCCGCCGAGCGCCACCTGCCGGGCGGGAGGCCTCCCCGCGCCTCCCAAGAGACCGAAGACGAGTACGGAGCGCGCCTGCGCCGCCTGCTGGCGCGGGAAGCGCCGCTGGGGACACGCCCCCCGCGGCGCTGACCACGCCTTTCCCCCGCCACGCCCCCTTTGCCCAGCAATAAAAGCGGGAACCCCGCCCACCCTCCCTCCCCTGTCTGCGTGTGCTGAGGGGGGCGGGGCCGCGCGGCGTCACGTGATTTCGCGGAAGCGGCGGCGCAGCGCGGAGGTGAGCGGCGGCGGGTCCGTGTCGTTCCCCCCCCCCCCCCGTGTCCGTCCGTCCGTGTCCCCCACCCGTGACGGTGTCCGTCTGTCCGTCCGTGTCCCCCACCCGTGACGGTGTCCGTCCGTGTCCGTCCCCCCCAGGATGGCGGCGGCGGGGGGCGGCGGGCGGAAGCTGCGGCCCTGGCTGGTGGCGCAGGTGGAGAGCGGGCGCTTCGCCGGGCTGGTGTGGGACGACGCCGGGCGCTCCGCCCTCCGCATCCCCTGGCAGCACGCCGGAAAGGGTGGGGCCAAGGGCGGGGCCGGCACCGCCCTCTGCCAGGTGATGACGTGGTGGTAGGTGGGGCGGGGGCGGGGATCCCCTCAACCTGCCTCGCCCTCGCGCGTCGGCGTCGCCCGGTGGGTCAACGCGCGTCTCCTCCTCGCGGGTGTGGCAGGCGTGGGCGGAGTTCAAGGGGCGGCTCCGCCCCGGGGCGCGGCCGGACCCCGCCGGCTGGAAGACGCGGCTGCGCTGCGCCCTCAACAAGAGCCCCGAGTTCGAGGAGGTGCCGGAACGTTCCCGCCTGGAGGGGCCACGCCCCTACAAGGTCTACCGGCTCCTGCCACCCCCCCCACAGCGAGGTGGGGCGGGACCCGGGTGGGGCGGGACACACCTGGGGTGGGGCGGGACACCCCCGGGGGTGGGTCAAGGGGAAGCTGGGGCCTGGGGGGGAACCAAATGTTGGGGGAGTGGGGGGCAGCGGGGGGGGGGGACACGGACCTGCCTATGGGGGGGACCCACGGTGGGGCGGGGCGCAGGGCGGGGCCACGGACCAGGGTTGGGGGGTGCCCCACGGTCGGGGGAGGGGACCCAGGCATCCGTGCCCCACAGGCGGGCAGACCCCCAAGCGCGGGGGCTCGCGGCCCAGGAAGGAGGCGGGACCGGACCCCACGGCGGGGGGCGACGGAGACCCCCAGCCCCACGGCACCCCAGTAAGTGATGGCGGGGGGGGGGGGTGTTCTGGGGGGGGTGGGGCAGCCCCACCCACGGCTGCCCCCGCCCCCAGGAGCCGCCCCCCAGCCCCGATGAGGTGCCAGCTGAGGAGCCCCGCCCCGACGCTGGGGATCCCTGTGAGAGCTGGGGACGATGGGGGGGGGCTGGGAGGGGAGTTGGGGGGTCAAGGGTCAGCAGAGGGAGGAGCTGGGGGCAGGGCAACAGCATGTGACCCTGCCGCCCCCCCCCCCCAGCTGCGGCCCCACCCCCGGCCCCACTGAAGTTGGACATTGTAGTGGAGAGCCCTGAGCCCCTCCCACCTGCACAGGGTAAGCTCCGCCCCCCAAGTGCTAAGCCCCACCCCCTGTCCAATTACCAGCCGGGACCCAAGAGATGACCCTGCCCTGGGTGCACGTCCCACCCCCACAGCCCTGCCTCCACCCCTGCAGTGGCTCCACCCTGGCTCTGGCCACACCCCCTCACATGACCACACCCCCAGCTTGGCTTGGCTCCACCCCCTGTGGCCCCACCCTCAACCCCACTGTGGCTCCACCCCCACTGCAGTCCCTGCCCTTGGCCCCTCAGTGTGACTCCTCCCCCAGCCCTGGCTCCACCCCCCATGGCCCCACCCTCATCCCCTCAGTGGCTCCTCCCCCAGCCCTGGCTCCACCCCCACTGCAGTCCCCGCCTTCAGCCCCACAGTGGCTCCTCCCCCCAGCTCAGCCCCGCCTCCTCTCCCCCCATGACCCTGCCCTCTCCCAAGCCCCACCCCTCCCCAGATGAGCCCCGCCCCGGGGGGGCGCATCCCCCTGCCAGCAGGGGGGTGTGTCCCCACCCAGGCCCCGCCCTGACCCCGCCTCCCGCAGGGGGGGCCTGCCTGGGCCTGCGGCTGTGGCTGGGGGGGTCGCCGGCCTGGCAGGGCTGGCTGCCCCCTGGCGACTACCTGCTGGGCCCCCCCGCGCCCCCGGGGGCCCCACCCCGCCCCGGGCTGCTGCCCCGCCTCCTGCTGCTGCCCCCGCCCGAGGGGCTGCCGGGCGGGGCCCCCCCCACCCTGGGCCAGCTGCTGGCGGGGCTGCGGCCGGGGCTGCTGGTGGCCAGTGCCGGGCGGGGCCTCTTCCTGCGACGCCGGGCCGGGGCGGGGGGGGTGCACTGCCGCGCCCCGCACGCCCGCCCCGCCCCCGAGGGGGGGCCCCTGCCCGAGGGGGAGCTGGTGCAGGCCTTCGACGCCCAGCGCTTCCGGGAGGGTGAGTGACAGCCGGGCGGGGCCGGGGGGCGGAGCCGCTCCAGGGCTCTCCTGTATCTGCCCCATCACTGCCCCATAGGTTTCCTATACCTGCCCCATAGGTGCCCCATAGTTCTCCTGTGCCTGCCCCATAGGTGCCCCATCACTGCCCCATAGGTGCCCCATAGCTTTCCTGTACCTGCCCCATAAGTGCCCCATCACTGCCCCATAGGTGCCTTGTGACTGCCCCATAGGTGCCCCATAGCTTTCCTGCACCTGCTCCATAGGTGCCCCATCACTGCCCCAGAGATGCCCCACAGCTTTCCTGTACCTGCCCCATAAGTGCCCCATCACTGCCCCATAGGTGCCCCATAGCTTTCCTGTACCTGCTCCATAGGTGCCCCATAACTGCCCCATAGATGCCCCACAGCTTTCCTGTACCTGCCCCATAGGTGCCCCATCTTGGCCTCATCACTGCCCCATAGGTGCCTTGTGACTGCCCCATAGGTGCCCCATAGCCTTCCTGCACCTGCCCCATCACTGCCCCATAGGTGCCCCCTATCTGCCCCATAACAAGCCCATACCAGCCCCCTAAGTACCTTCTAACTGCCCCACAAGCGCCCTAAAACTGCCCCATAGGCACCCTGTGGCCACCGCATAGGAGCCCCATAGGTTCCCCTAGCTGCCCCACACGTACGCCACAGACGCTCCACACCGGCCCCGACAGTGCCCCATAGATACCCTGCCCCCGCCCCATCCTAGAACTGCCCCACACCAGCCCCATAAGCGTCCTCTACGCACCCCACAGCTGCCCCATAGCTAACCCTACAGCCCCTCCGCAACCGCCCCAGAGGCCCCCCCGTAACTGCCCCATAAGTGCCCCGTACCTGCCCCACAGGCACCCCCTAACTGCCCCATAGGCTCTGCCCCGCTTCCCCCCCCTGACATCCCCCCGTCCCATCCCCAGAGGTGGGTCGGCACCGTGCCGGGCTGGGCCCCCGCCCCGAGCACCGGGTGACGCTGGCCGTGGGGCAGGAGCTGGGCCCCCACGACGGCCCCCACAACCGAACCCTCGTCCTGCAGGTTGGGGGGCAGCTGTGGGGCAGGGTGGGGGGGTGTACATGGGGGGCACAGCATGGGTAAATGTGGGGAAGGCTGTGGGGCAGGACTGGGGATGGGTTTGGGGGAGACGCACAGATGTGGGGCAGGACTGGGGATGGATTTGGGGGGGACACACAGATGTGGGGCAGGACTGGGGATGGATTTGGGGGATGGACACAGATGTGGGGCAGGACTGGGGATGGATTTGGGGGGATGCACATGTGGGGCAGGACTGGGGATGGATTTGGGGGGGGGGACAGATGTGGGGCAGCCCCTCACCGCCCCCTCTCCACCTCCCCCAGCTCGAGCAAGCCTTCGCCCAGCAGCTCCTCGACGGCGCCCCGGCCACTGTGGGACTCCCCTGCCCCCCGACAGTGCAAGCCTGACACACACACACCCCCTCGCCAGCCCCACAACCGGCCCCGGCCCCACGGCGGAAGATCTCACTCACCCGCGTCCACTGACAATAAAGCCGTGTCGCAGCCGCTGTCGGTGTGTGTGTGGGAGCCGCCATTTTACCCCCCGGCCGCCATTTTCTCCCCCCAGCCCCTGTCAGCCGCAGTTCCCCCCTCTGCCGCCTCCGCCGCTCCCTCACGGTGAGGAGAACGGGCGGGAAAGCGGCGGCGCTCGCTGATTGGCCGGCGGCGCAAGGCGGGAAAGCCTCCCATTGGCTCAACCCCTCGCGGCTGTCTCCGAGGCGGGGGGAGAGGAGGCGCCGATTGGTCGCCGCTTTCCCACCGCGGTTGCTCCTCCCTTCGCTGGCCGTCGCCGAGCGCAGTCAGGCGCTGATTGGCCGGCGGCGCTGAGGCGAGCGGCTCGTCTATTGGCCGGAGGGCGGCGGGGGGGCGGGACGAGCGAGGTTATAAAAGCCGCGGCGCGCCGGCTCACTCAGGCTGTGGCGGCGGCGACGGCGACGGCGGCGGCGCCTGATCGAGTCCTTCAGCGCTAATTGCTGGCGCCTCATTAGCTGACTAATTACCCCCCGGAAGCCCTCAGGGAGAGAGCTGGCGGAGAGAAACGGCGGTCTAAATTAATTACCGGCGGGGGGGGGCGGTGTTTTAGCGGCGTTAATTGCCGGGGCGGCGGGTTAATTAGCTGCGGGGGTTAATGAGGGAGCGCCGGGTTTCGGTGGGTTTGTTGGGTTTTGGGGCCATCTCCCGGGATTTTGGGGCCGAATCTGGCTCTTTCTTGTCCGTCCCCCCCCGCGGTGGTTTAACTCGTTGCGGTTGGCTCCCGGTTTTGGGGCAAAACCCCGGGGGTTTGGTGAGGTTTGAGTTTGCTGAGGCTCGTTGATGAGTTTCTCTGAATAGGGAAGAATTTAAATAGAAACGGGAATTTAAGTGGAAACGGGAATTTAGGACAAAGACACAAAGGGGGGCAGAATATATTAAGTTTTATCTCGGCCCAAAGGCAGAAGAAATCCGCTTTTCTGCTTAAATTAATGCTGAAACGGATTTAAACGGGGAACGACTTCCCCGTTAGCCGGTTCTTTCATCAAATTAATTTAAATTTGAGCAAATTCATTCTAGCATTTATATCAAACTTTACTGAAGTGAATAGCTTTAAATTGATCTGTTTAGATTTAAATTATTTAAGCTCAAATTAATTTATTTGCATTTAAATTAACTTATTCAAGCTTCTTTACCTTTAAATTATTTGTATTTAGCTTTTATTTGAACTTATTTATCCATATTTAAATTAATTTATTCAAATTGAATATATTTGCATTTAGATTAACTTTTTCAAATTCCATCCCATTCATTCCTATAGAAGTTACAACTTGTGCAAATTTAAATTATTTAAATTTAAATTAGAACTTACATTTTATTTATTCAAACTCAATTTATTCCTGTCAAAATCACAATTTATTTGAATGTTAATTTGTTCATATTTAAATTAGCTTATTCACATTTAATTTACTCAAACTCAACTTATTCCCTTCAAAGTTACAAATTTGTTCAAGTTTTGATGATAAATGTATTTATATTTAAAGCTGTTTATTTGCATTTAATTTATTTGCACCCCAATCCCTTTAGTCGCATCGAAGTTAGTGCTTGTTCGAGTTGAAATAATTTTGTTCGAGTTGAAATAATTTTGTTCGAGTTGAAATCAGTTCAAAAATTTGTCCGAATTGGAACCAGTTTGTCCGAATTGGAACCAGTTTGTCCGAATTGGAACCAGTTTGTTCGAATTGGAACCAGTTTGTTCAAAAATTCATTTGAATTGAAATCAATTTGAATTGAAATCAGTTTGTTTTGAACTGAAATCCGTTTGTTTGAATTGAAATTGTTCAAATTTAAATCAATTTGTTGGAATTTAACTTGTTTGAATTGGAATCAATTTGTTCCAATTTAGTTTGTTGGAATTTAAATCGATTGGTTGGCATTTGACTGGGTTTGCTGACGTCACAAGGTGCCGCCTTCCCGCCCGCCGCCCCCCTCCCCATTTAACCCTTTCGGGCCCGCCCCCCCCCCCTCAGTTTTAGGCCAAATCCGGGCGCTTTCGGCTCTCCCCCTTTCCCCGCCGCCATGTTCTACTACCCCGAGGTGCTGCGGCGGCGCACCGGCTGCTTCGGAACCGTCTGGTACGGGGGGTCCCGGGGTGGGGGGGGGCTGATTTTTGGGGTGAATCCGAGCGATTTCGGGTCCGCCCCCCCCCCCCAGGCTCGCGGCCACGTGCAGCTGGCGCCTCCTGCCTCGCGACTACCTCAGCGTCGACGTGCCGCGCGCCTGGTACGCGGGTCACGTGGGGCGCGCCCGGGGGGGCGGGGCCAAGGCCGCCGCGGCGGCCACGCCCCCTCCCCGTCGCCCCGCCCACCTCTTTTCCCCTCCCCCTTTTCTCAGCGCGGCGGTGGAGGCGTTCGTGATTGGCCGAGGCGGCTGGGAGGTCCCGCCCCCCCCGGCGGGAGCCCCGCCCCCCCGGTGCTCCCTCTACCTGGCGGCGCTGCTGCAGCTGGGGCTGGCGCGGGTCTACGGGCGGCAGTGCGGCTGGCTGCTGGGTAATGGGGATGAAGATGATGATGATGACGGTGGTGCTGACGATGATGATGATGATGACGTGGGGCGGGAGGTGTGGGCAGATGGGGGCGGCGCCTAGGCGTGCTGGGAGGCCCGGGAGGGGCACTTGGGGGGCGGGTTATGGGTCCCCACGGAGGGAGTTGATTTGTTTTCTTCCCCCCTGCCCCACAGAGGAGGCAGCGCAGGTCTTGGGGCGGCTGCAGCGGGCGAGGCCCCCACCCAACATCGACCTCAGCCCCCCCCGGCGGTGAGTCACCCCACGGACTGACCCACAGAGCACCCCACAGCCCCCCAAAACTGACCCACAGCCCCCCAAACCGACCCACAGCACCACCTAGCCCCCCCATAACTGCCCCACCGCCCCCCCACTGCCCCATGGCACCCCAAACCTCCCCACAGCCCTCCCCAAACAGCCCCATAGTGCCACTTAGCCCCCCATAACTGCCCCCCAGCACCCCATATCTCCCCCAAACTACCCCATAGCCCCCCCCTCGTGTCGTGCCCCCCCAGGCTGCAGCTGGTGGCGGATGCCCAGGCGCTGATGGCGGCGCTGGAGCTGGCCCCCGACCCCTTCTTCGGGGTGATGGGCCCAGGGCTGCCCAGCCCCACGGAGCTGCCCCAGGTACCGCCCCACGGCTCTGCCCCACGGAGCCCCCACCACCACCTCGGGCCCCCCCACGTCTCCCTCCCGTCTCCCCCCTCAGGTGCGGCGGCTGCTGGAGGAGCTCCCCCCCGTGGAGGTCCTGCCCCCCCCGGGTGAGTTCTGCCCCCCAAGTGTGGGGCTGGGGGGGTGGGGGCAGCTTCAGGGGGGCACCCCCTGACTCACACATTCCCCCCCCCGCCTTCTTCCTTCCCCAGTGCCCCCCCCAACGGTGTCACCCGAAAAGATCACCCTGCGGGAGCCCGAGCCCATCGTCCTGCCGGCCCTCGAGGTGGGGCTGCCCCATAGCGGGGGGGCGGGGGCTGCCCCATAGCCATTGGCTTTTGGGGGGGGGGAGGGCTCAGCCTGAGGGATTGTGGGGGGCTGCCCCATAGCGGGGGGGGTTGGGGGGCTGGCAGGGGGTGTCCCATGTGGGGAGGGGTCTGCCCCACAGCGGGAGGGGGCGGTGGGGCTGCCCCACAGCCGGGATGGGGAGCTGTGGGGCTGCCCCATAGCATGGGGAGAGGAGGAGTGGGGGAGTTGTGGGGCTGCCCCACAGCGATGTGGGGCGCCGGCACAGGAGGAGCTGCCAGAGGTGACGGCGCGGGAGCTGCAGCTCCTGATGGAGGTGGAGGCCGAGCTGCTGCCCCCCGGTGCGGGCACTTGGGGGGCAGAGGGGGGCACTTGGGGGGCAGAGGGGAGAACCGGGGGGGGGGCACAGGGTACTTGGGGGAGTGGAGGGGGTGCTTGGGGGTCAGGGCTGTTGGGGGGCTGGAGGAACCTGGGGGGCACGGGGCGGTTTAGGGAGTACTTGTGGGGCTGGGGGCTACTTGTGGGGCTCAGGGGGGTCCCAGCCCCACGGCGTCGCTGCCCCGGCCCCACAGTGGAGGAAGTCCCGGAGGTCCCGGCGCCACCCCCGCCCCCCGGTGAGCACTTGTGGGGCAGAGAAGGAGGGGGGGGCACTTGTGGGGCAGCCCCTGACCCCCCCCCATTTTCTCTCCCCCCCCCCCCAGCCCTGAGACCCCCCGAGGAGCCCGTCCTGCCCCCGCTGCCCCCCGAGGTAAGGGTGGGGCGGCCATGGGGCAGCCGTGGGGCAGGGGGGGGACACCCCCCCCCCCCAAACCGACGCGCTGCCCCAGGTCCCCCCCCCCCGCCGCCGCCGCCTGCCCCACATCGACCCCCAGCCCCAGATCCCCCAGGAGCGCTTCAAGGCCCAGCTGCTCCGGCCCCACGGCCACTGCCGGGACCTGGTGAGTTGGGGGGCAGCGGTGGGGGGGGGGGGACGGACGCCGCGACCCCCAACCTCCGGCAAAGGGCGACCCACACGCGTCCCCGTCCGTGTCGTCCCCCCCCCCCCCAGGTGCTGCTGGAGCCCCCCCGCGAGCGGCGCCGCCCCCCCGGCGAGCTGCTGCGCACCCCGACCTGCGGTAAGCGCAGGACCCCCCCCTCGGGGAAAAGCGGGGGGGGGACGGGACACACACGGCATCCGTGTCCCTGCCCCACACGCCGACCCTGCCCCACAGGGTGGCTGCCCCCCGACTTGTGGGGCCTGTGGGGTCGCTGCGCCCGCCCGCCCCCCCCCCGCCGCCGGCCCCCCCGGAGCTCCCCAGCGAGGTGGAGGTGAGGGACCCCCCCCCAGAGCTCCCCCCCCCCCCGCCCCTCGCTGTGGGGCAGCGGGGGGGGACGACTCAGGCGTCCGGGCCCCACAGGTGCTGCGGGAAGCGCTGGAGCCCAGCCTGCCCGCCCTGCCCTCCTCGGGTGAGTGACCCACGGCGGCCGTGGGGCGGCCGTGGGGTGCCGTGGGGCGCTGTGGTCACTTTAAATTGCTATGGGGGGCACTATGGGGTGGCTGTGGGTTGCTGTGGGTCACCGTGGGGCAGGTGTGGGGCGGCAGGGATCGCTGTGGGGCGGCTGTGGGTCGCTATGGGTCACCTTAAATTGCTGTGGGGGGCACTATGGGGTGGCTGTGGGTCACCGTGGGGCAGCAGGGATCGCTGTGGGGCGGCTGTGGGTCACTATGGGGTGGCTGTGGGTCACCGTGGGGCAGCAGGGATCGCTGTGGGGCGGCTGTGGGTCACTATGGGGTGGCTGTGGGTCACCGTGGGGCAGCAGGGATCGCTGTGGGGCAGCTGTGGGTCACTATGGGGTGGCTGGGGGTCACCGTGGGGCAGCAGGGATCGCTGTGGGGCGGCTGTGGGTCGCTATGGGTCCACATTCTCCCCCCCCCCCCATCTCCCGCCCCAGAGATTTCCCTGGAGATCACGGAGGAGGAGCTCCGGCCCCGGCTGCTGCCCCCCGAGGAGCGACGGTGAGCGGGAGACCCACACTTGGGGGGCAGGGGGCGGACGGGACTTGGGGGGCAGCCCCTCACCTCTGCCCCCCACAGCCCCCCGCCCCCCCCGCCCCCCCCGGCGCTGCCCGAGCTCCCCGAACGCCCCGAACCGGAGCTGCCCCCCGCCGCCGCCCTCGACACGGCCGCCCTGCGCAGGTCAGCGCCCCCCAAGCCCGCACGCCGTGGGGCGTCGGCGTCCCGCCCCCCAAGTACCGCGGCGCGTCCCTCCGTCATGTCCGCCCCCCCCCCCCCAAAACGCCGGGGTCCCCCCCCACAGGCTGGTGGCGGCGGAGGCGCGGCGGCCGGGGGGGACGGAGCTGGGGGCGTTGGTGCCCCCCGGGGCCCCCCGCAGCCTGGTGGGGCGGCTCTTCTACCTCTGCCTGGGTGAGTTGGGGGCCAGCCCCACACTTGGGGGGCGCGACCCACACTTGGGGGTCAGCCCCACACTTGGGGGGTGCGATCCACGCCTGTGGGTCGCGCATCACCTACAACTCCCCCCTGCCGTGAGCGGGTCCCCCTCCGCTTCACCCCTGCCCCGGGGAGGGGTCCCTCTCATCCTGCCGTGGGGCTGCCCCCCAAGTGTGGGGCCGCCCCCCAAGTGTGGGGCTGACCCCCGGCTCCCCCCCCCAGAGCTGTGCGGCGCCGGGTGGCTGCGGCTGGAGCAGGCTCAGCCCTACGGCCCCATCGCCGTGGGGCCGGGCCCCCGCGGGCCCCCCCCGACCTCCCCCGCCGTGGGGCAGGAGGGGGCCCCCCCTCCCCCCCACCATTAAACCCGCGGGGGGGCGTGGCCCCCCTCCCACGCCGGTCTCTGCCCCACGGCTTTTATTGGCTCGTCGCCGCGCCGACATCACCATGGTGACCTCACGCCGACACGGCCACGGCGATGACATCGTTGCGCCGACCTCACGCCGACATCGCCATGGCGGCCTCACACTGACGTGGCCACAGCAACGACATCATCGTGCCGGCCTCACACTGACATCACCATGGCGACCTCACACCGACGTGGCCACGGCGATGACATCGCCGCACCGACCTCCTGCCGACATCGCCACGGTGACCTCGCGCTGACATCGCCGCGGTGCCCCAGCGTCAACAGGTTCCCGGGGCGTCGGCCAGGCCCTGGGGGTGGGCGGGGAGCGGCTGTGAGGTCACTGAGCGTGGCGGTGGCAATGACATCACGGGGAGGAAGGGGAGGGGCGTCCGGCAGTAGTTGGGGGGTGGTTGGGTGTAGTTGGGGGGCGGAGCTGTACTTGGGGGCGGAGCTGTAGGGGTGGGGCGGGCGGCTGGGGGAGCTGTGGGGCGGTACGTGGAGGGTGGAGCTGTACTTGGGGGCGGAGCTGTAGGAGTGGGGCTGGGGCAGTACATGGGGCGGAGCTGTAGCTGGGTGGGGCAGATGGGGTGGAGCTGTACGGGGTGGGGCGGTAGCTGGTGGGGATGGGGCGGAGCTGTACTTGGGGGCGGAGCTGTAGGGCTGGGGTGGGCAGCAGGGGCGGCTACTTGGGGGTGGAGCTGTAGGGGTGGGGCAGTTGTGGAGGGCGGAGCTGTACTTGGGGGGCGGAGCTGTAGGGGTGGGGCGGGCTACTTGGGGGGTGGAGCTGTACTTGGGGGGCGGAGCTGTAGGGGTGGGGCGGAGCTCACCATGGCCTGCCGCAGGTGGGCGGCGTCGCTGGGGGGCAGCCGGGCCAGGCCCCCCCCGAAGGCCGTGGGGCAGCTGCCCCACACGTCCCGCAGCAGCCCCACCAGCCCCGCCTCCAGCTCTGGGGCGGGGCAGACGGGCGTGAGACCCCCCCCCGCCCCACGGCGACCCCCAAAACCTCCCAATTACCCCCCCAGCCCCACATCTCCCCCCCCAGGACCCCCCCAGCCCCACACCTCACCCCCCAGCGACCCCCAAGTAGCCCCCCCAGCCCCACATCCCCCCCCCCAGAACCCCCCCAGCCCCACATCAGCCCCACATCTCCCCCCCAGGACCCCCCCAGCCCCACACCTCCCCCCCAGCGACCCCCAAGTAGCCCCCCCAGCCCCACATCCCCCCCCCAAGTGCCCGTACCGGGGGGCAGGCGCCCGCTGCCCACGACGCTGCTGCAGGCTCGGGGCAGCTCGGCCGCGTGTTGCCACAGCTGGGGGGGGGGGGGGCGGTTAGGGGGGGACCCCAAAACCCCCCCGGCCCCCCAAGTGCCCCCCCAGACCCCCAAGTGCCCCCCGGGGCCCCCCCCGGCTCACCTGGGGGGGGTCGCTGTGGTGCAGCCCCAGCAGGTACTGGAAGACGGGCGGCTCCTCTCCCAGGTCCTGCCCCAGGGGCAGCGCCCCCAGCACCAGCGGCAACACCTGCCCCAGTACGGACCAGTACAGACCAGTGCCCCTTCACCACCCTCCCGCTGCCCCCCAGTACCTCCCCGTACCCCCCCCGTACCCCTCTGTCCCCCCAGTACCTCCCAGTAGCCCTCTCTACGCCACAGTACCCCCCCATTACACCTCCCAGCACTCCTCCCACACCCAGTACCTCCCAGTACCCCCCAGCACCCCCCCAGTACCTTCTAGCACTCCTCCCAGCATTCCCAGTACCTCCCAGCCCCCTACCCCACCCAGTACCTCTCAGTAGCCCCAGTACCTCCCAGTACTCCTCCCAGCATTCCCAGCTCCCATCCCCCCACCCCACCCAGTACCTCCATCCCACTACCTCCTAGCACTCCTCCCAGCATTCCCAGTACCTCCCACTACCCCCCCAGCACTCCTCCCAGTAACCCCCAGTACCCCTCCCAGCACCCCCCATCCCCCCCAGCACCTCCCAGTCCCTCCCAGTCCCCCCCAGTACCAGCTGGGGCGGCAGCGCCCCGCCGTGCCTGGCCAAGGCGCCGCAGGCGTTGTCCCGCACCCGGCCCGGCCCCTCCCGCCGCAGCGCCTGCGTCAGCACGGCCCGCCCCGGCCACGCCCTCCCGCGTCAAGGAAAACGGGGCGGGGCCACAGACCGCGCGGGGGGAGTGGGCGGGGTTAAGACCCTCGGTGGGCGTGGCCCAGTAGGGCTAAGAGTCAGGGGTGGGGCTGGGGGGGCGGGGCTGGTGTCAAAAGGGCGTGGCTGAGCGGGGCGGGGAAAGGAGGGAGGGGCTCAAGGGCGTGGCGCACGGCAGGGCAGCCTCTGATTGGTTGGATACGCGCCGAGGGCGGGTCCGGCGGCCTCGGCCAGGCGCCCCATGGCGAAGAGGGCGTTGCTGCGCACCTCGGGGTGGGGGTCGCGGGTGGCCGCCGCCCCCAGGGCGGGGCCCAGGCGGGGCAGGAAGGGTGCCACGGCCCCGCCCAGCGCCGCGCCCGCTTCCCCCAGCGTGGCCGCCGCCCACGAGCGCTCCCCCACGCTGCGGCGACGCCCCTGAGGGGGGGAGGGGAGAGGGCGGGTCACCCGGATGCCTGGGTGTGGCCCCGCCCTGCCCCACCCCACCACGCCCCGATCCTCACCAGGGCGGCCAGGAGGGGGGGCAGGATCTCCCCGAAGAGGGGGGTGAAGGCCCCGCCCAGGGCCCCGCCCAGGGCCACCAGCCCCTCCCCCGCCAGCTCCCGCAGCTCTGCCACCACCTCGGCCTGGGGGGGGGGAGGAGAGAGAGAGAAGGGGGCGTGGTTATGGGGGTGGGGCATGTCGCACCCCAAATACCCCTGCGTGACCCGCCCGCAGCCCCGCCCACCTGCTCTTCATCCCCGTTGTCATCGTCGTCGCCGGCTCCGCCTTCTAAGCAGGTGACCTGGGGGAGGGGGCAGGGGGATGCAGAAAGCCCCACCCTTCCCCAAATCCCACCCACCCCCCCTCCCCCGCACGTACCTTCCCCTTGATGACGTCAGCCAGCAGGCGGCCAATGGGAGCCAGCAGGGCGGGGGGGAGGGCGGGGCCGGGCCCTTCCAGCACCCGCCCCAGCGCCCCCAGGGCCCCCCGCGCCCCCCCGGGCGCCGCCTCCCCCCGCGCCCCCCCCGCCAGCGCCCGCAGCGCCCGCTCCAGGGGGGGGGCCGTGCCTGCGGGGGGGCGGGGACAGAACGGGGGGGGGGTCAGGGCACGCCCAGTGACCCCAAATCCCACCCCCCACCCCCAAAATTGCTTTTTTTCACCCCAAAAAGGTGCCAGGGGGGCGGGGTTCTCACCGTCGGGGGGGGGCGGGGCGGGGGCCCCCCCCAGCACCAGGCAGAGGCTCCCCAGCGTCTCGTAGGCGGCGCGGCGGACCCCCGCCTGCGGGAACTGGGCGGGGCAGGGGGTGGGACACGAGTGTGGGTGGGGCACCCCAAAAATTTGGGTGGGGCGGGGAAAAAAAAGCTGGGGGGGGGGGGGGCAGCACCCACCTGCAGCAGCCCCAGTACGGCCTCCAGGCTGGGCTCCAGGTAGGGCAGGAAGGCGGCACTGGGCGAAGAGGGGACACACGCATGCACCAGTATAGACCAGTATAAACCAGTAACCCCCCCGGCCCGCTCCCAGTCCCCCCCAGTTACCGGCTGTGCTCGGCCACCTCCCCCAGGGCCTCGCAGGCGTCCTCCACCTCCTGGGCGTAGGCTCTGCCCACTTCCACCCTGGGGGGCGGGGACAAAGGGTAAAGGGTGGGGTCGGCCACAGGCCCCACCCCCTCCCTCTGCAAGCCCCGCCCCTCACTCGATAAGCTCCTCCTCTTCTTCCTCCTCCTCCATTGGCTCCTCCCCTTCCTCCTCTTCCTCCTCATCATCGAAGAGCAGGAACGAATCGGGCGCCTCCGAAGCTGCCTGGGTGGGGCAGGGGGCGGGGTCAGGGCCAGGCCACGCCCTTTGCCTCACCCCAGCAGGCGTAGGGACACCCCCACCGGGGGGATTTGGGGTAAAAAAAGGGGGAATTGGGGGGGGGGGGGAATGAAGAGATTTGGGAGAATAAACGCAAATTTGGGGGGAAACAGCGTGATTTCTGAGCACGGGTGGGGTGGGCGGGGTCAGGGGGCGGGCGCGGGCCCCGCTGTCACTCACCGGGGGGGGCGGGCGCCGCAGGGCCCCCAGCAGGGCGGGGACGACGCGGGGCAGGAGCCGCCCCATCCCCTCCCCCAGCGCCTCCGCCACCGCCCCGGCCAGCACGAACCTGGGGGGGGGGAGAGAAAAATTGGGGGGGATTTGGGGGGCTGAGGAGGGAAAAAGGGGGGTCCCAGGGGGATATGGGGGTCCCCCGGGGGAATGAAAGGGTCCTGGGGGGGGCTATGGGGGTCTCAGGGAAATGGGGGGGGTCACTGGGGGGGGTATAGGGGTCCCGGGGTGACATGGGGGGTGCTGGGGCAGGTATGGGGGTCCCGGGGGTGACACGGGGGGAGACTATGGGGGTCCTGGGGGGCACTGAAAGGTGTCTTGGGGGGGGCTACAGGGGTCCCAGGGGGACTATGGGGGTCCCAGGGTGACATGGGGGTCCCAAGGGGCACTGAAAGGTGTCTTGGGGGGGCTACAAGGGTCCCAGGGGTGACACGGGGGTCCCGGGGGCACCCAGGAGTGACACAGGGGGACATGGGGGTCCCAAGGAGCACTGAAAGGTGTCTTGGGGGGGGCTACAGGGGTGACACAGGGGGTCCTGGGTGGACTATGGGGGTCCCAGGAGTGACATGGGGGTCCCAAGGGGCACTGAAAGGTGTCTTGGGGGGCTACAGGGATCCCGGGGGGAACATGGGGGGACGATGGGGGTCCCGGGGGGGACATGGGGGTCCCAAGGGGCACTGAAAGGTGTCTTGGGGGGCTACAAGGGTCCCGGGGGGAACATGGGGGTCCCGGGGGGGACTCACATCACGCGCCGCCCCTCGGGCTCGTCCTCCTCCTCCGCCAGCCCCAGCCCCAGCTCCAGGGCGGCCACCAGCCCCTCCCCGGCCACCGGCCGGCCCAGTGCTCCCAGTACCCCTGAGGGGAGGGCGGTGGGGACACACCTGGGTCCACCGCAGCCCCCCCCCCCAACACCAACACCCCCCCACACCCCCCCCCCCGACTCACCCAGGGCCTGGAGGCGTCGGGGCCGGGTCTCGGGGGGTCCCGGCTGCAGGAGGGGGGTCAGCGCCCCCAGGATGGGTCCCGCGTGGGGCTGGAGCTGCTCCCCGGCCGTGGAGGCTGGGGGGGGGGGGCGGGGGGGGAGTCAGGGGGGGTCCCCAAAACCTGGGGGGAGGCTGGGAACCCCCTGGGGGGGCGGCACGTGGGGAAGCTGAGGGGTCTCGAAGAGGGTTTGGGGGGGATTTTGGGGGTCCCTGGGGGGAATTGGGGGTTCCTGGGGGGGGTAGTGGGGGTCCAGGTGGGATTTAGGGGTCCCTGGGGGGGGGTGGATCCCAGGGGGGTTGAGAGGTCCCCAGAGTGATATGGGGGGGGAATTGGGGGTCCCAGAGGGGATTTGGGGGCTCTGAAAAGGGGTATAGGGACTCAAGACAAAAATGGGGGGGGTCCTGGGAAGGGTATGAGGGTCCCAGGGGGATTGACAGGTCCCCAGAGCGATATGGGGGGGGTTGGGGGGGGAATTGGGGGCTCTGAGAGGGGGTATGGGGGTCCCAAAGGGGAATGGGGGGGGTCCCTGGGAAGGGTATGGGGGTCCCAGGGGGACTGAGAGGTCCCCAGGGTGATATGGGGGGAGTTGGAGGAGGGAACTGGGGCAAACTGGGGGTCCCGGGGTGCTCTGAGGGTCCTGGGGAAGGTTTGAGGGGGGGTCTCAAAAGGTAATTTAGCAGTTTTGGGGGGCCAGAGAAGAGAATGGGGGTCCCAAGGGGGGGCGGTTTGGGGGTCCCGAGGGGGTTTCGGGGACTCACCGAGGGAGTGGAGGGCGCTGAGCCCCAGCTCCACCTGCCGGGGGGGCCCCGAAGGTTCCAACGCCCCCAAAACGGCCTCCAGCACGGGGGGCAGCCAGGGACCCACCCCCTCTCCTGGGGACCGGGGACACCGGGGTCCTCACCCGAACGCCGGGGTGTCCCCCCCAAATATCGGGGTGTCTCCCCGAAATATCGGGGTGTTCCCCCCCAAATATCAGGGTGTGTCCCCCCCAAATATCGGGGTCCCTACCGAGACACTCGAGGAGACTCTCCAGGATGTACCAGGCCTTGGCGGGGGGGGGCCGGACCCCGGGGTCCCCTTTCAGAGCCGCCAGCGCCACCGGCAACGCCTCCTCCGCCACCGCTGCCACCTCCGGCTGCGCACCAGTAAAGACCGGTATGGACCAGTAAGGACGGGTGCGACCGCAGGGTCGCCAAACTGCCCCCCCCCGACCCCGGCAGGCTGTTCCAGGGTCCTCCAGCATCAACCAGTACGGATCAGAACTTTCCAGTACAGACAATGCTTCTACCGGTGCTTCCCATTACGATCCAAATCCGTCCCAGTATAACTTTAGACCCCCCCCAGTATAATTTAAGACGCCACCCCAGTATAAGTATAGCTCTCCCAGTGTTTCCAACTATGGTTTAGCGTTTCCCATTATGGCCCAAGACTCTGCAGTAGAACCCAGAAACCTCCCAGTATAGCGTACAGCCCCCGCTGCGTCCCCCAGTACAGCCCAGAGCTCTCCCAGTATGGCTTACGGTCCTCCCAGTGGCCCCCAGTACAGCCCAGAGCCCTCCCAGTATGGCATACGGTCCTCCCAGTGCCCCCCAGCACAGCCCAGATCCCTCCCAGAATGGTGTACAGTCCCCCCTGTGCCCCCCAGTACAGCCCAGAGCCCTCCCAGTATGCTGTATGGTCCTCCCAGTGCCCCTCAGCAGACCACAGCCCTCCCAGTAAAGCTCAGGTCCCTCCTAGTATAACCCAACACCCCCCAGTATCATCCAGTACCCCCCCAGAACGTCCCATCGCAACCCAGCATAGCCCAAGGCCTTCCCAGTGCCCTCCGGTACATCCCAGGCCTCTCCCAGTACATCCCAGCGCCCCCAGTACGGCCCAGTACCTGCAGGCAGTCGGCCAGGCTGCGCAGGGCGAAGGCGGCCGCCCCCCGCACGGAGGATTCGGGGTCCCCCAGCCCCCCCCGCAGCACCCCCAGCGCCGGCTGCAGGTACCTGGGGGGGTGGGGGGGCACCCATGGGGCTGGGAACCCCAAAACACCCCAAATCCCCCAAAACGGCCCCAAAACTGCCCCCCCCCCCAAAAAAACGCCAAATACCGGCAAATACAAGTCCCTGACCCCCCTGCTCCCCCCAAAATACCCCCAACAGGCAACGCACCCCCAAATCACCCCAAAACCATCAAAGCACCCCAAATTGCCCCCTCAAAGACCACGACAACACCCCAAAATCCCCCAGAGCACCCAAACCCCTCTAAATCCCCCCAAATTCCCCCCAACCCCCAAAATCCCCTTAACCTCCCAAAACCCACTCAACCCCCCCAAATCCCCCCAAACCCCAAAATCCCCTTAACCCCCCCAAACCCCACTGAACACCCCCAAATCCCCCCGAACCCCAAAATCCCCTTACCCCCCAAAACCCACTCAATCCCCCCAAATCCCCCCAAACCCCAAAATCCCCTTAACCCCCCCAAAACCCACTCAACCCCCCCAAATCCCAAGCTCCCCAAATCCCCCCAAACCACCAAAATCCCCTTAACCCCCCCAAAACCCACTGAACCCCCCCAAATCCCCCCCAAGCTCCCCAAATCCCCCCCCAAACCCCTTTAACCCCCCCCAAAACCCACTGACCCCTCCCCCCAAAACCCACCGAACCCCCCCAAAATCCCCTTAACTCCCCCCCAGGACCCCCCCAAATCCGGGGGGGACACTCACCGTCGCCGCAGGGGCTCCCCGCACCCCCCCGCCAGCGCCCCCAGCGCCAGCAGCCCCCCCTTGCGGGCGCCCGCCCGGGGGCTCCCCAAAGCCGCCTCCAGCAGCGGCAGCTGGGAGGGGAAAAAGAAAAAAGGGGCTCAGGGCCCCCCCCCCCCAAAATGGGGGGTACCCCGAAATGAGACCCCAGAGCCCGCAGTGACCCCCCCCCTCGAACCCCAAATTCCCCCCCCCCAGGGACCCCCAGATAGTCCAGGGACCCCCAAACATCCCAGGGACCCCCCCCCAAATATCCCAGGGAGATGCAACCCCCCCCCAGGGACCCCATGGGGACCCCAAAATCTCCCAGGGACCCCCCCACCCTCCCCCAGGGAACCCATGGGGACCCCAAAACCTCCCAGGGACCTGCCCCCCCCTCCAGGGACCCCAAAACCTCCCAGGGACCCCCGCAAACCCCCCCGGGGACCCCATGGGGACCCCAAAATCTCCCAGGGACCCCCCCAACCCCCCCCGGGGACCCCAAAACCCCCCAGGGACCCCCCCAACCCCCCCCAGGGAACCCATGGGGACCCCAAAACCTCCCAGGGACCTGCCCCCCCCTCCAGGGACCCCAAAACCTCCCAGGGACCCCCCCAAACCCCCCCGGGGACCCCATGGGGACCCCAAAACCTCCCAGGGACCCCAAAACCTCCCAGGGACCCCCCCCAAACACCCCCAAACCCCCCTGTCCCCCCCCCCAAATTCTCCCCAATGACCCCCCCAAACACCCCAGTAACCCCATGGGGGGGGGGGCAAATCCCCTCCCGGGACCCCCCCAAACCTCACCAGCTGCTGGAGGAGTTTTTCGGGGGGCAGTCCCACGGCCAGAGCATCCAGGACCTGCAGAAAATTGGGGGGGGGGTCAGGGGGACCTTGAAGCCCCCAGGGACCCCCCCCCCAAAAACAGGGATACCCCCCCCCAAAAAAGGACCCCCTAAAACTGTGGGAATAAGCCCGAAATAAGGGTGCCCCCTCCCAGAGCAAAAGACCCCCAAAACCCAAGAAAATCCCCCCCAAACCAGGGCAATGGGCCCCCCCAAAACAAAAAACGATCTCCAAAAATGAGGAAATACCCCCAAAATAGAGAAAACCCCCCAAAATGAGCAAGGAACCACCCAAAAAAGAGAAAATATGCCCCGAAAGTGAACAAACGCTCCTGAAATTCAAACGAGGCCCCCAAAATACAAAATCTGGCTCTCCAAAAAAGTGACACCCCCCCCCCCCAAAATGGGAAAAAAAAAACAAATCGGGAAAACCTCCCCCAAAATGGGGTGAAATGAAAGAAAACTGGGGGGAAATCCGCTCAAATTGGACAAAACACTCCAGAAATGGGAAAAAACCCGCCCTCCCCCCCCCCCCAGGAAAAAAATGTCCAAAATTGGGGAAAATCTCCCCAAAACTGGGCCCCCCCCGTGCTGACCTGCGCGGCGGCGTGTCGGGGGCTGGGCCCCCCCCGGCCTTCGCCCCCCCCTTCCTCCTCCTCCTCCTCCTCAGGGTCGGGGCGCCCGGGGGGGGGGTCGGCGCAGAGGGGGGCCAGGAGCCCCCCCAGGACGGGGGCCAGCAGCCCCCCCCGCAGCAGCGCCTGCACCAGTATGGCCCGGTATGGCCCAGGGCCTTCCCGGTATATGGCAGACACCTCCCAGCACCCCCCAGCACGGCCCGGTGCCCCCCCCAGTACATCCCAGTCACCTCCCAGCACGGCCCAGTGCCCTCCCAGTGCCCCCCAGCACAGCCCAGTGCCCTCCAGCATGGTCCAGTCACCTCCCAGCATCCCCCAATACGGTCTAATGCCCTCCCAGTACATCCCAGTGACTTCCAATATGACTTAGATCCCCCGCAGTTCATTCTGACGCCTCCCCAATATATACCAGTGCCTCCCAGTACATCCCAGTGTCTCCTTAATGTTCCCCCAGTATGTCTCAACGCCCTCCCCAGTACCTCCAAGTGCCCCCCAGTGTATCCCAGTGCCTCTCCTGTACACCCCAGTACCCTCTCAGCATCTCCCAGTACACCCCAGCGCCCTCCCAGCATCTCCCAGTACACCCCAGCCCCCTCCCAGCACCTCCCAGTACATCCCAGCGCCTCCCCAGCATCTCCCAGTACACCCCAGCGCCTCCCCAGCATCTCCCAATACACCCCAGCGCCCTCCCAGCACCTCCCAGTACACCCCAGCCCCCTCCCAGCACCTCCCAGTACACCCCAGCCCCCTCCCAGCATCTCCCAGTACACCCCAGCCCCCTCCCAGCACCTCCCAGTACACCCCAGCCCCCTCCCAGCACCTCCCAGTACACCCCAGCGCCTCCCCAGCACCTCCCAGTACACCCCAGCCCCCTCCCAGCACCTCCCAGTACACCCCAGCGCCCTCCCAGCACCTCCCAGTACACCCCAGCGCCCTCCCAGCTCACCTTGGGGCGTTTCTGGGCGAGGAAGGTGACGGTGGCCAAAGCCCTCACCCGCACGGCGTCACCCCGCGACTCGTCCCCCCCGACCTGCGGGCCCGGACGCCTGGGTCCCTCGAACGCCTGGGTCCCCCCCCCAGGACCCCCCCGGACACCTGGGTCCTCCCAGGCACCCGTGGGACCCCCCCGGCCGCCCCCTCCCAGCGCTACCTGAAGGCAAAAGTCAAGCAGAGGTCGAAGGTGAGGGGTCACGGCGGCGGGGTCGGCCTCCAGGAACTCGTCCAGCACCTCCAGGGCCTCGGCCCCCCGTTCCTGGGTGGGGGGGAACCCCAAATTTTAGGGGGGGCCCCAAAACCACCGAACCCCCCCCAAACTGTCCCAAATCTGCCCTTAAAGCAGCCTAGAGCACCCCAGAAACGGTGCTAGGCTACGCCCAAAACCAGCAGGGTGCCCCAAAATACCCCAAAATGGCCCGGGGGGGGAACCAAAACACCCCAAATTGTCCCCAAGCCCCCCAAAACTAGTCCTGGGAACCTCCGAGGGGCCTTGAAACCGCCCAAAAGGACGCCAGAATCTTTTAGGGGTGCCCTGAGCTGGCCCAAGGCCCCCCCAAAATGGCTCCAGATCCTCCCCAAATGGCTGAGAGCCCCCCAAAATGGTCAAGAGACCCCCAAAATGGCCAAGAGACCCCCAAAACATCCTGGTGTCCCGTCCGTCCGCCCCCCCCCAATTCACCTCGTCAGCGTCGAGCAGCGTCTTCAGGGCCGTCAGGATGTCGGGGAGCAGTGACCGCAGCAGCTCCTGGAGGGGGGAAAAAACGGCAAAAAAAGCCATTTTGGGGGGGCTCTGAAACCACCGGGGGGGCCCCGAAACGGCCACAGGGCACCCCAAAACCCTCCCGGGCCCAAAACGGATCTTCCTGGGTCTCAAAAATGGCTGGTTTTGGCCTTAAAAATGATCACTGAGACGAGGGTTCAGGAACCGCTGCGGGGAGCCATGCGCCCGACATTTTGGGGTGTGAAACCGCTATTTGGGGGAGCACCAAAATCTAATGTTTTTGAGACATTGTTTGGGCCACAAAAGCATTGTTTTAGACAAGCACAAAAACCATCGCTTTGGGGGAGCCTGGAAACCACCGTTTTGGGGCCCTCAAACCCTCTGTTCCGGGATTCCCTGAAACTGCTGCTTTGGAGGGACCCATTTCGGGGCTGGAAACCGCCATTTCAGGAAGCCCTAAACCCACCATTTTGGGGTGAACAAACCCGCCACCCTGGGGCTCCCTGAAGCCCTCCTTTTGGCCCTGAAAATGATCCTTTTGGGGCTGAAAATGATCCTTTTGGGGAAGCTCAAAAGCACTTTTTACTGGAGAGACTGGAAACCGCCGTCTGGGGGCGACACACACGCTCCGAAACCGCCCCCACTCACCGTGTGGGTGTCCCCCAACATGGCCGCCAGCCCCCCCAGTGCCCGCAGGCCGTAGGCCATGGGGCCGGGAGGCACCCCGGGAGCGAGGGCCCCCCGACACAGGGCGGCCAAGGGGGGGCCGTGGGGGGCCAGGGCTTGGGGGGCCGCCTCCAGCGCCGCGCTCAGCACCAGCAGGGCCGCCTGGGGGGGCGATGTGCAAAATGGGGTATGGGGAACCTCGAAACCGACCCCTGGGGGCCCATGGGGGGAGTAAACAGGACACGGGGGGGGGCTCAAAACCACCATTAATTGCCCCCCTCCCTTCAAATTGCCCCTTCTGTGTCTTTGGGGCAATTTGGGGGGTGGTGGGGTTTAAAATGGGGTGCGGGGAGCCTCGAAACCACCCCCCGGTGATCAGATTAATTGCCCCCCTCCCTCCGAATTGCCCCTTCTTGTGTCTTTGGGGCAATTTGGGGGGTGGTGGGGTTTAAAATGGGGTGCGGGGAGCCTCGAAACCACCCCCCGGTGATCGGGGGAGGGGGAATAGGACACGGGGGGGTCCTCGACAGCACCCTTACCTCCTGGCGGGGGGGCTGAGGGTCACGGGCCGCCGCCTGCACCCAGGTCCCGAGGGGGCCCCAAGCGCTGAGCCCCCCCCGGCGCAGCACCAGGGCCCCCAGCTGGGCCAGGGCCACCGTCACCGTGTGCCTGGGTCGGGGGGGGGAACGGACACAAGGAGTCGGGAGGGGGGGCCTTGAAACCACCAGGCTGGGGTACAGGGGGGGTTCCCCGAGACCACCGGGATCTGGTGGGGGGAGCCCCGAAACCGCCGCACTCACTCTGTCTCCTGCTCCAGGGCCTCGGCCAAGAGGGAGGGGAGCCTGCAGGGGCGTGGCAAGTGTTAGCCCCGCCCATTTTGCCACAGAGCCCCGCCCCCACCAACACGGGGGGCGTGGCAAACATTATCCCCACCTCTTTTGACACCTAGCCACGCCCCCACCCCACCCCTGCCGCCGGGGGGGCGTGGCATTGGGCCCCCGCCCTGTCACGGAGAGGGGGCGTGGCAGCCGCTAGCCCCGCCCCCAGCCCCACCTCTGCCGCAGAGCCGGGTCCAGCCGCTTCCAGCCCCCCAGGAGCCGCCGGCGCAGCAGAACGGCGGCCAACTGCCGCACCTGGGGCGGGGGGGGGGAGAAAAATCGCAACGGGGGGGTCAGGGGAACCCCGAAACCGGCGAGGAGCATCGTGGAAGGGGGGGGGGGGTCCGGACCTGCGGCCGGGGGGCGGCGCTGAGGAGGAGGCCGAGGCGGGCGGGGGTCTCGGGGTCTGCGAAAGCTTCGCGGAGGCGGGCGGTGGCCTGCAGGGGGGTGGCGGTCAGCGAGGGGGGGTCTCCATGTTTTCTTTTCCTTCCCCCCCCCCCCATCCCAGGGCTGGGTGTCCGTTACCCGGCGGATGACGTCGCTGTCGGGCTCCAGCAGCTCCGCGAGGAGCCGCTCCAGGTCGGGCGCCGCCATTTTGTAAAAGAGAAGGGGGAAAAAGAGGCAGAGCGGCGGAAGGGGCGGGGCGAAAGGCCCTTCTAGGCGGCCCGGAGGACTAGGAGACTTGCTGGTCGCCGACGCCACCGCGCTCTTAAAACGGCGACGGCACCCGCAGGCGCAAGGGGCGGGGCCAAGGCGGTGGGGCCCATCCCCTCTCCTAAAAGGGCGACGCCGCTTGCCCACGCCGGGCTCCCCGCCCCCCCGCCCAATGACATCACAGACCACCAGCGTGACATCACCGAGAAACTTTATTAAATAGGGGGCCGTGCAATGGAGAAAACCTCAGAGAGGGGCGGACCCAGGAGGGCGGGGGAGGGCTCCCCCTGCCCCCTCCCGGGCGGGGCTGAGGGAGAGGCGTGGCGTCCGGCGCAAGCCCCGCCCCCTCACCGCGGTGCCCCGCCCCCCCGCAGGGCGAGCACAAGATGGAGGACGGAGCCGCCCTGGATCTTGTAGTCGGCGGCCGTCTTCTCGTCGTTCCTGGGGGATCGGGGTGGGGTCGAAAGTCACGTGGCACCCCGCCCTGCCGTTTTGGCCCCCGCCCTTTCCCAAGCCACGCCTCCTCCTTTGGCCCCCACCCCTTCATAAGCCCCACCCCCAGGCAGCCCACGCCCATCGCAAGCCCCTCCCCTTGTAGACCACACCCTTTCGCAAGCCCCACCTTTCCTCCCCATGTGCACCACCAAGGCCACACCCCTCCCTCCTGTAACCCTGCCAAGAGCCCCGCCCCCTCAGGCCCCGCCCCTCACATCTGCTTGCCGCTGTAGATGAGGCGCTGCTGCTGGGGGGGGATCCCCTCCTTCTCCTCCACCCGCTCCTTGATCCGCTCCACCTGCCCCAAGGCACCGTGGGATGCTGGGGGTCTCTCCCGCGGCATCGTGGGACGCTAGGAGACCTCCCGCCCCAGGGCATTGTGGGATGCTGGGGGACACACACCCCCCCACCACCACTCGGAGCCACCGAACCTCGCCCCAGGGGCATGGTAGGAGGGGGAAAGATCGGCTGGGGGGGGGGGGGGGGTTGAACCTGCCCCAGGGGATCATGGGATGCAGGAGGACCTGCCCAGGGGATCATGGGATGTACAAGGCCCTCCCCAGAGCATCATGGGACGCAGGAGGAGCTCCCCAGGGGATCATGGGATGCAGGAGGACCTCTCCAGGCGATGCTGGGATGCAGGAGAACCTGCCCAGGGGATCATGGGATGCAGGAGACCCTCCCCAGAGCATCATGGGATGCAGGAGGACCTCCCCAGGGGATTATGGGGTGCAGGAGAACCTCCCCAGAGCATCATGGGATACATGGGGATCTCCCCAAAGGATCATGGGATGCAGGAGGCCCTCCCCAGAGCATCATGGGATGCAGGAGGCCCTCCCCAGAGCATCATGGGATGCAGGAGGATCTTCCCAGGGGATCATGGGATGTATGAGGACCCCCCCAAGGTATTATGGGATGCAGGAGACCCTCCCCAGAGCATCATGGGATGCAGGAGAACCTTCTCAGTGGGACACAACCCTGCCACACGGCATCACCGGCGGGGAGGAGACCCCAGAAGACACCCCCCCTCCGCCCTGCCTCACCGCAGAGCATCATGGGATACCAGGGCAGAGCTAAAAGCATGCTGGGAAGGGGGCGGGGCCTCCTACCTTGTCCGTGGGCTCGATGTCGATCTCGATCTCTTTCCCTGTCAGAGTCTGGGGGAGGGGGGGGGGGAGAGCCTGTAAGAGCCCCCAATCCCACAATGCCCCGGGGCAGCCCCCCAATCTCCCACAGCGCCCCGTGAGGCCCCCCCCCCCAGCAATCCCACAATGCCCCGCGGCGCGGCCTACACTCCCCGCCGACCCGGGACGTTCCCCCCCCGGTCCCCCACCGCCCCACCTTCACTTTGATCAGCATCGTGGCCGCGCCGGCTCCTCTCCCCTCGCCCGGAAGCGGAAATGCCCCCCCCGAGCCCCGCCTACTACGTCACTTCACTCCCGCCCCCCCCTCCCCGGGACGCCGCTGCCGCCGGTAACACAAAATGGCGGCGCCCGCCCGCGCGAGGGCTGCTGGGAGTTGTAGTTCCACGCCCCCCCCGCCTCTTCCACGCGTTATTGGCCGACGCGGCGGCCGCTCCGCCGCGCGGCGGCCAATCATCAGCGCGCAAGGCCCGCCCCTGCCGCCGGAGCGGACCACCGCGGGGCGGGGGGGGGGGTGGCAGACGCTGGGGGAAAATGGCATTTTTACCCCCAAATTGAAAGTTTTAGAGATTCAATGCCATCATGCCCCACGGCCCGCCCCCCCCTCACCCCTTCCGTGCTCCCATTGGCCACCTCCTTCCCTCCTAGAAGCCTATTGGCCCCTTTTACACCCCCCCCCCATCCAGGACATGGCATGGTCCCATTGCGGGCAATAGGAGGGATGGGTGGAACCACTGGAGTTCAGAGGGACCAATGGGGTGTGAGCATCGATAGGATGGACCAATGGGATGGCAGGAGGCAGAGCCACAAGGGGAGGGGGCGGGGCTAGCACACAATGTGGCAGCAGAGCAATCCCTATGGCTCCTTATTCGGCAGAGGCCCGGGGATGGCGGGGGGGGGGGGGCAATTAACATCAGGGTTAATTAAGGGGGTAATTAAGAGCAGGGCACTCACCAGAGCGGGGCAGGGCACGGCGGGAGAGGGGCAGGGCTCGGGCCTGGAGGAGAAAAAGGAGAATTAACCACCCACCTCCCCTAACTGCCCCACGCTCGGTCACTAATTAGCCCCCCCGTCACTAATTAACCCCCCCCAGACCGCTAATTGCCCCCTCCCCCCAGCCGCCCCACCTTTCTGCGCGGGTAACTGTCGTCCTCCGAGTCACTGATGAGGTCATCGACGAAATCTGCAGGGGGGGCAGGAGGGGGGAGGGATCAGGGCGGGGCCTGGGCACCTGTGTCCCACCCCCTGGGGTGGGGCTTGAGGCCCCTCCCCTCAATACTCACCAAAGGGTGGGGCCTTGAGAGGGAGGAGCCTCCGGCGGCCTGGGCGGGGCCTTAGCCTGCAGGGGGTGGAGCCAGAGGCAATTAGGGGAAAGGGGGCGGAGCTTAATGGGGGACAGGGGGGCGTGGCACCTCACCGGGTGGGCGGGTCCTGGCAGAGGGACCCAGGCATCTGGGCAGTGGCGGTCAGGGGGCGGGATACAGGACCTGGGGGCGGAGCTTAGAGTTAGGTGGGGCTTCTAGGTTCACACCCTCCACCCAAAGCCCCACCCCTTGTCCTTAGGCCCACCCCCACGGTGCTAAGACCCGCCCCTTTCATTAACCCATGTTAAGCCCCACCCCTTCTGCTAAGCCCCACCTACCGCAGTGGGCGTGGCCCATGTCCGCCAAGTACTGGCTCAGGATCGGCAGGTTACAGGGGCGGAGTCTGGGAGGGGCGTGGCTCCACACCACCTCATGGAGCTGAAGGGGAAGAGGTGGGGTCAGGGGGTGGGACCGAGACAAGGCCCCACCCCCTTGCCTTGAGTCCCACCCCTTGCCCCCACCCGGTTAGGGCAAAGCCCCGCCCTCCTCCATAAGCCCCACCCCCTTTTACGCTCCTCCCATTAAGCACTGCCCTTAAGTCATTTCCCTAATGCCCGACGTCCCTCAATCCCCTCTCCCCGAAGCCCTGCCCCCTCCGCAGGCCCCACCCCTCGAGGCCCCACCCCCCCGAGACCCCGCCCACCTGCCGCAGGTCGGGGGGGGGCAGGGCGCTCTCCAGCCGCTGCAGGTACTCGTAGAAAAGGTGCTCGAGCGCCTGCAGGAACGGCTCCCCATACTCCTGCCTCACCGGGCCCTGGGGATACTGGGAGGCACTGGGGGGCACTGGGAGCACCCCCCTGGGGAACCCAGGACCCATCGGGAGGGACTGAGGGGGGCAAGGGGTCACTAGGAGGTACTGGGAGGGCAGCGGGAAGCTTTTGGGGGTTGCTGGGATAAACTGGGATGTCCGCTGGCAGACCCCCAGGGTGCTCGGGACCCATTGGGAGGGGTTTGGGGGGGGACTGGGAAGCACTGGGAAGCAATGGGAGGGCACTTTGGGCAGACTGGGGGGGGTGCTGCAGGGAAACAGGAGGGACTGGGGAGCACCGGCAGGCCACTGGGAAGGCACTGAGGGGAACTGGCTGTCAGCAGGAGGCGCTGGGGGAGACACCCGGGGCCGCTGGCGGGAACTGGGAGGCACTGGGGAGCTACTGGGAGGGCACTGGCCTGTACTGGGGAAGGTACCTGCAGGTAGGCTGCCCGCCGCCCGCCGTCCGCCAGCAGCGCCAGCACCAAGTCGCGGAAGCTCTCCTGCGCCTCCCCCACCATCGCCAGCTCCTGGGGGGTCTGGAGGGTGGGGACAGGGCGGGGCGTGAGGGCGGGGTGTGAGGGCGGGGTGTGAGGGCGGGGTGTGAGGGCGGGGTGTGAGGGCGGGTCCCACCCCGCGCCCCTCCCCTCCACCCCGCCCCATCACTCACGGCCTGGCCGTGGCCGGCCGCCGGTGCGTCCCCCTCGGGGAAGAAGGAATCGACGGCGTCAAAGACCTTCCCGTCGGGCTGGGCCTCCTGCAGCATCTGCACCACCACCTGCAAGGCAGCGGGGGAAGATGGCCGCCGGGGGCGGGGAAGATGGCCGCCGGGGGCGAGGGGAGGGAAGGGGGACGACGACGTGGCTGCCGGGAGGGGGGAAGCATGGCAAGATGGCCACCACTATGGGGAAGCCGGGGAGGACGGCCACCGGCCCTGGGGCGTGAGGGGAGGATGGCGGCCAGCCCTGGCAAGATGGCTGCCACCGTGGGGAACCCGGGGAAGATGGCCGCCGGGTCCCGGGGCATGCTGGGAAGGCTGGCGGGAGGAGCGTGGCGGCCATCTCGGCAGGCAGCGGGGGGGCCGGTGGCCATCTTGGGAGGCACTGAGGGAGGTGGGTGGGGCTGGCAGCCATCTTGGGAGGCGTGGAAGGGAGGTTGGCGGGGCGGCCATCTTGGGAGGCGTGGAGGGAGGTGGCGGGATTGGCAGCCATCTTTAGAGGCGCAGAGCAGAGGTGGGCAGGGCGGCGGTCATCTTGGGAGGGCGGAGGGGAGGTTGGCGGGGTAGCGGCCATCTTGGGAGGTGCGGAGGGGAGGCGGGTGGGGCAGTGGCCATCTTGGAAGGCGTGGCGGGAGGTTGGCGGGATTGGCAGCCATCTTGGGAGGTGCTGAGAGAGGTTGGCGGGACTGGCAGCCATCTTGGGAGGCGCGGAGGGAGGTTGGCAGGGTGGCGGCCATCTTGGGAGGCGCAGGGGGAGGTGGGCGGGGCAGTGGCCATCTTGGGAGGCACGGAGGGAGGTTGGCGGGGTGGCGGCCATCTTGGGAGGCGCAGAGGGGAGGTGGGCGGGGCGGCGGCCATCTTGGGAGGGCAGAGGCCGGGAAGGGGAAGGGTGGGGGCATACTCACGGCGGCCTGCAGGCCCAGGCGCAGGCGGGCGCCGTGTCGGAAGCGGACGGCGGCGGGGGCCGCCCGCCCCACGGCCTCCAGCAGCCCCAGCACCCGCGGGAACTGGCCCAGGCTCCGCCCACGCACCACGTGCCACGCCCCCGCCAGCGCCACCCTCAGGGACACGCCGGGGCTGGCGGCGGCAGGGGGCGGGGTCACTGGGGGGCTCCGCCCACCCCGGCGGGCAGAGCCCGCCCCCAGGCCTGGAGACACGCCCCCCCGCAGCCCCGCCCCCGGCTTCGTAGTCCCGCCCACCCCCCGAGCCCCGCCCCGCCCCTCTTCCAGGCCCCGCCCGCCAACTCGCCGACGCACCCCCCGAACCCGGAAGCGCCGCCCCCCCAAACTCCCGCCCCGCCCCGCTCGCTCTCCTCCCTCCCTCCCCCCGCCCCCGCGCCGCTCACCTGACGTCACTTCCGCCCATGTTGCGTGGGGCGGGTTCGTCACTTCCGGGAGCCGGGGGCGGGGGGGGGGGGCCACGCGGCGGCACCGGCGGCACCGGGACGCCGGCGTCGGCTCCGCGTGGCCGCCGCGGCGGAAATGACGTCAGCGCGCCGGCGTGCCGCTCTTTCAAAGCCTGGCCCCGCCCCCCCGGCCGCCGCCGCGACCAATCGCCACGCGCTCTCCCCGCCCCTTTGTGTCGTCACTTCCCCCCGCGCTGCCCCGCCTCTTCCCGCCCTCCCCCCACCCCCCCGCGCGCGTGCGGCACCGCCCCCCTCCGCCGTGACGTCACGGAGCCGTGGTTTCATCACGGAGCTTTATTGATGACGTGGAGAGAGGGGGTCGGGGAAGGGTGGGGGTGACGTCACGTGAGGGGGGGCAGAGGCTCGATGATGTCATTGGGGCAGTTTGGGGCAAAAGAGGGGAAAGGGGGGGAGTGGGTGGGGCCAAATGGGCAGGGCGCTCCCAGTGCTCCCAGTGGCCCCCAAACCTGCTCCCAGTGCTCCCAGTACAGCCCAAACCCGCTCCCAGTGTTCCCAGTCTCCCCTCCACATCCTCCCAGCATTTGCCGTAACCCCCAAACCTGCTCCCAGTGCTCCCAGTCACCCTCCCAGTGCTCCCAGTGCCCCCCAAACCTGCTCCCAGCGCTCCCAGTCACCCTCCCAGTGTTCCCAGTGGACACCACAAGTTGTTCCAGTGCTCCCAGTGACCCCCAAACCTGGGCCCAGCGCTCCCAGTCAACCCCCCGCTACCCCCAGTCCCCCTCCCAGTGCCCCCAGTACCCCCTCCACACCCTCCCAGTCGAGCCCAAGTGTGGTCCCAGTGCTGCCAGTCACCCTCCCAGTGCCCCCAGTCCCCCTCCCAGTGCCCCCGGTACTCCCTCCACGCCCTCCCAGTGCTCCCAGTCGAGCCCAAGTGTGGTCCCAGTGCTGCCAGTCATCCTCCCAGTGACCCCAGTCCCCCTCCCAGTGCCCCTGGTACTCCCTCCACGCCCTCCCAGTGCTCCCAGTCGAGCCCAAGTGTGGTCCCAGTGCTGCCAGTCATCCTCCCAGTGCCCCCAGTCCCCCTCCCAGTGCCCCTGGTACTCCCTCCACGCCCTCCCAGTGCTCCCAGTCGAGCCCAAGTGTGGTCCCAGTGCTGCCAGTCATCCTCCCAGTGCCCCCAGTCCCCCTCCCAGTGCCCCCGGCACTCCCTCCACGCCCTCCCAGTGCTCCCAGTCGAGCCCAAGCGTGGTCCCAGTGCTCCCAGTCATCCTCCCAGTGCCCCCTCCACGCCTTCCCAGCACCTCCAGTCCCCCTCCCAGTGCCCCCAGTACCCCCTCCACGCCTTCCCAGCGCCCCATCACCCCCCGGTGCTCCCGGCGGGGGGGGGCGCGCGACGCCGGCCGCGTCGCGGGCGCCGGGGGGGGCTCCCAGTGCTCCCAGCGGGAGCGGGAGCGACGTCGAGCTGGAGGACGCCGTGGAGGGGCCCGAGCTGGGGACTCTCCAGCGCCGCCACCAAGCGCCGGCGCCCCGGGCGCAGCGGGACCACGGCCTGGCGCAGCCGCACCGTCTGCCCCGCCCCCACCGACCTGACGAGGGGTCACGGGGTCACCGGGGTCACGCGGGGTCAAGGGGGGGTGACACACATGACCCCCCCCCCCCAAAAACCCTGCCCCGCCCCCCCCCGCCCCGGGACGCCCGGGTCGTCTCTCGACAGCGGGTGGTCCCGTCTCCCGGTCCCTGGGTGCCCCCACTTTGGCCAACTGGGACACCACCCCCCCTCCCGAATTCCTGGGTCCTGGGTCCATCCCGAATTTCTGGGACACCCCCCCCCCCCAAAATTCCTGGGAATCCTCATCCTGAATTCCTGGGTCTCTCCCCGAATTCCTGGGTCCCCCCTGAATTCCTGGGACCCCCCAAATTCCTGGGACCCCCCCAGATTCCTGGGTCCCTCCCCAAATTCCTGGGACCCTCCCAAATTCCTGGGACCCTTCCTGAATTCCTAGGACCCCCCCGAATTCCTGGGTCCTCTCCAAATTCCTGGGTCCCCCCCAAATTCCTGAGTCCCTCCCAGATTCCTGGTTCCCTCCCGAATTCCTGGGACCCTCCCGAATTCCTGGGACCCTTCCTGAATTCCTAGGACCCCTCCGAATTCCTGGGTCCCCCCCGAATTCCTGGGACCCTCCCAAATTCCTGGGTCTCTCCCCGAATTCCTAGGACCCTCCCTGAATTCCTGGGTCTCTCCTGAATTCCTGGGTCCCCCCCAAATTCCTGGGTTCCTCCCTGAATTCCTGGGACCGTCCCGAATTCCTGGGTCCCTCCCGAATTCCTGGGACCCTCCTGACTCCCTAGGTCCCTCCCAAATTCCTGGGACCCCCTCGAATTCCTAGTTCCCTCCCTGTATTCCTGCCCTTCCCCAAATTCCTGGCCTCCCCCCGGATTCCAGGATCCTCACCCCATCTGGAAGGGCTTGGGGCAGGAAATGCCGGCTCCCTCCATCCGTAGGGTGGCTCCGCTCAGGGTCTCCGGCAGCGGATTCTGGAAAACCACCTGGACCGGCGTCTCCTGCCCCACCACGGCTGGGGCCAGCAGCTGCCGAGAGAGAGAGAGAAGCCAGACGTCGGCGAGCGGAATCCGAGAATCCGGGTGGGACACATCCCGGCATCCGGGGATCCGAGGGACACGACACATTCCGGGAATCCGGCCGTACCGTCAGGGTGAGCTCGGGCGCGTGCAGCCGGACCCGCAATTCCTTGGCCACCACTTGCCCCGTTTCCTCCACGACGCCGGCCGCCGTCAGCTTCAGCGCGTCCTGGTCGCCGACGTGGGGTCCGTACTCGGCGTAGGTCACCGTCATCGTCACCGTCTCCTCTGGTTTGGGAAAGGGCGGGACACGCGGATGGGACATGACATCAGAGACGCCGGCATCCGGAGCGGAATTGTCACCGATGGGAAGCGCGGCGTCGGCATCTCACCCTGCCCCGGTGGCACGGTGCGCCGGTGTTGCTCTTGCCGGAAAGGGGCTCCGGAGACCCCGGTGTAGCGGACGGCGGAGAGGGACAGGCGGAGGCGGAGCGTCCGAGGCTCCGCCCCTTCGTTGCAGGCCACCGCCCGCAGCTCCAGCTCCGCCCCTGCCACCGCCGGCCCCGCCCCTACCGTCACCGTCACCTCCCCGGACGACGGGGTCCCCCGGTTGCGGGGGCGGGAGCCGTGGGAGGTGGCGGTGGAGACGGCGCGGCGCTCCTCCTCCGAGCCTGCGGGGGGGGGGGGCAGAGGTCAAGGGTCAAGAGGGCGTAGGTTGAAGTTAGGCCACGGGGTCATTGGGTCAAGGGTCATGGGGGGGCGCAGGGGTCGGAGGTCATGGGTTGGGTTGTTGGGTCTTAGGTCAACGGGTCAAGGGTTATGGGGTCTTGGGGTCAAGGGGTGTTGGGTTTGGGGGTCAAAGGGGAGGGGTTATGGGGGCGGGGGCAAGGGTCAGGGGTCTCGGGTCAGCAGGTCAAGGGTTGCGGGGTCAAAGGGTCAATACTTGGGGTTAAGAACGACGAGGTCAAGGGTTGTGGGGTCACGGTCGCAGCAACGTGGGTCTCAGGTCAACGGGTCAAGGGTTATGGGGTCAAGGGCCAATGGGTTGTAGGCCTCGGGGGGTCAAAGGGCACAGGTTATGGGGTCAGGGGGGCCAAGGGTCGGGGTCTCGGGTCAACAGGTCGAGGGTCGTGGGTCAACGGGCCAAGGATCAACCCTCGGGGCTCAGGGCGAGCGATGACGGGGTCAAGGGTAGTTGGGTTGGGGGGGGGTCAAGGGCTGCGGGGTCAAGGGGCGTCAGGGGGCGGGGCCTCACCCTCGGGGTGCTTGTACTGGTGGGTGATGTCCAATCGGGCGCCGGATCCCGGCCCCAGGGTGCTGATGCGGCGCCCGATGGCGCCTTCCTCCACGTGCACCACCGCGAAGGAGCCGTTGGGCTGCCGCTGCCAGTAGACCTTGTCGCTGTTCACCTGAGGACACGCCCCCCCATTAGAATAGGCCACGCCCACCCGTGCGGAGCCACGCCCGTTCGGGGGGATAAGCCCCGCCCCCTACCTCAGCGAAGACGAAGGGCGTGTCGTACTTGAGGTAGACCTCGCCGTTCTTCACCGCCGTCACCGAGCACGGCCCGCAGCAGAACAGCCCTGGGGGGGGTTGTTACCAGTATAAACCAGTAAGGACCAGTAGGGGCCACTCTGAGCCACCGAGCGGCTCTGCCCTCTCCCGCTGGCTGCAAACCAGGACACCCGGGCTTCCTCCCAGTGTCTCCCAGTATAGACCAGTATAAACCAGTACCGCTGCTGGTCTCCTGGGGGGTGGCGTCGACGATCTGCCACCCGTCGTAGCCATCGGGGAGGTCGGGGCGCTTCATCCAGCAGTCGTTCCACACGTGGAAGTTCCTGCGCGGCCCAGTATAAACCAGTATGGACCGGCACAGACCGACGTGCAGGGCCGTAGACCAGTACATACCAATTTAAACCAATACGCACCAGAATGGCCGAGGACGAGCCTCCCGGCCCCTACCTCGGCTGTTCCCGCCTCCCGCTCCCCCCCCCAGCCCCCAAACCGCCTCCTGGCACCCTCTTCCAGTGACTCCTGTCCCAAACCAGTATAAACCAGTATAAACCAGTATAAAGCGGTACCAGACGGAGTCGGTGTTGAGGCGCTCCAGGGGCCGCATGTTCTCGTCGAAGTAGATGTCGGTGGTGAGGGAGACGTCGGTGTCGTGGGCCGAGTTGTAGTTGGTGACGGTGCGGGTGGGGAGGCCCAGGCACCGCAGCACTGGGGGCACCAGTACAAACCAGTACAAACCGTTAGCAAAGCCTCTCGCTCAGGGTTGACTTGTCTCCCTGTGGGGGGTTCCCATCTGCCTTCCAGTGGCTCCCGGGGTACCCCGGACCCCCTCCCAGTACAAACCAGTCTCTAACTGGGTTAAACCAGTATAAACCAGTACCAAAAACACAACTTAGGCTTCGCTTTTCCCCATACTAGAGGCTCCAGCCTGCCGTTGCGCGCGTCCCACGAGCTCCCCAAGCACCCCAGAGCACCTCCCACTATAAACCTGCGTCAGACCGGTATCAACCAGTCTAGACCAGTAGGAAATTTGGCACCTTATGCCCAACTTCTCTCCCTTACAGCGACCCCATCCGCTTTCTAGCGGCTCCTGGGGGAGGCCAGCCCTTCCCACCCCCCTTCCCAGTCTACGCCAGGGCCGGACCAGTCTGGACCAGTATGAACCAGTTCGGGGAGGGGGGGTGGGTGGGAATGACGCACCGGTGGTCATGACGCCGGCGAAGACCCAGCACTGGCCGTAGCGGACGGGGGCACCGCTGCCGTGGTAGGCGCGGAGGATGTCGACGGAACCGGCCCAGGCCGAGGGGTTGGTGCCCTGGGCGTATTCCCCCGTCCAGTTGCCCACCAGCACCCCGTTATCATCCAGCGAGTTCACCTGGGGCACCCCGAAACGTCGGGCGGGGAGGGGGGAACTCCTCCTCCTCTTCCCCCCACCCGCACCCCCAAAAAAACGGAGAACCCAGGACCCTGCCCCGCCGCGAGATACTTCAAAAAGCCGTTGGAACCCCCAAAACGCCATCGGAACCCCCAAGGAAAACCTGCAGGTAACGCCAAAAATCAACAGAGCCCCCCAAAACTCCCGAAGTCGTGGGACGGCCCCCTCCAGACCCCATTGAGACCCCCCAAAATGTCATCAGAACCCGCCAAGAGCTCAAAGAACCCCCCAAAACCCCATGGAGATGCCCCAAAACCCAACGACACCCCCCCAAGTCCTCGGAACGCCCCCCAAAAACCCAATGATCTCCCCCCAAAGTCATCGGAACCCAGAAAAGCCTCAAACGACCTCAAAAACACCGTGGCAATCCACCCAACCCCCATTGAACCCCCCCAAAATCTCATCAGAACCCCCCCAAAAAGTCCAAAGAACCCCCAAACCCCATTGACACCCTCTCAAACGTAACCAGACCCCCCCAAAACCCAAAGAACCCCCCCAAACCCCATAGAGTCACCCCAAAACCCCACAGTGCCCCCCCCCGAACTCCGTATTTTCCCCCAAGCCCCCTTAGAGCAGCACAAAACCTGCACATCTTACCCCCAGCCCCCCATAATTCACCCCCAACCCCCCCATAATTCACCCCCAAACCACCCAGGGGACCCCAAAAACCCCATATGCCACCCCAAAACCCCATGGTGGTCCCCCAAAGCCCCTATTCCACCTGAAAACCCATGATCTCCCCCCCAACACCACGTTTTCCCCCCCAAGCCCCCTTCGAGCACCCCAAAACCCCCATAACTCTCCCCCCAAAATCCTATAAGTCACCTCAAACCTTCCCGCTTCACCCCAAATCCCCCCCAATTCACCCCAAAAACCCACCATGGCGGAGACGACGCGGGACACGATGATGGGGTCCCCCCGGGCGCTGTGGGGCATCCCCCGGCGGTCCAGGATGTACAGGCACGCCTCCAGCACCCCTGTGTCAAACTGGGGACCCCCCCCCCAAAATCACGGGTGTCCCCAAATCCCTCAAAACCATCCCCCAAATCCCCCCCCAACCCCTCTCAAATCCAAAAAGCGGTTTTAGGGTCCCCCCATGTTGTTACCGGGATCCCTTATAATTTTGAAACACCCGCCTTGGTGGTTTTGGGGACCCCCATGATGATTTTAGGGACCCCCCCATAGCATTTCAGGTATCTCCCAATTTTTGGGGTCCCCCATTTTAGGATATCCACCGATTTTGGGGTGCCCACCGCATTTTAATGCCCCCGCCCTGCCCCATTTCCCACACGGATTTCAGGGTCTCCCCAATTTGGGGGGGGGGATTCTCCCATTTTTGGGGGTACCTGCCCATAGTTCCAGGAGCGCTCGGCGATCTGGTCTTCGGTGCCGTAGAAGATGCGCCCCGTCTCGTTAAGGACGTACTCGCTAAGGTCGCTCGTTTTTTCCATGTAGACATTGTCATCTGCGGCGGGGGGGCACCCCAAAATCAGGGTCGTGTCCTCAAATGCCCCCTGAGCCCCCCCCCTTGAGCCCTCCAACTGCCAAATTGAGATTGGGGAGTCCCGAAACTGCCAAATTGAGACTGGGGAGTCTCGAAACCACCAAATTGAGACTGGGGAGCCCCCAAACCGCCAAATCTCACCTCGGGGAGCCCCGAAACCACTGAATTTGGGAGCCCCCGAATTGCCCAAACTCGGGGGTTTTTGCCCCAAAACGGGGCTGGCTCACCAGGGCACCAGGGGTTGAAGAGGAGGAAGAAGTCGTTGGCGTCATCGAAGGGAGCCGCGTACTCCCCCACCCCCGTGCGGGTCTTGACGCTGAGGCGGTAGCGGCCAATGGGAGCGTTGGGTGGGGCCGTGAGGCAGATGTTGAGGGCGGGGCCTCCCGGAGGCTCCGCCCCCTCCTCTAGCTCCTCTTCCTCAGCTGTCCAACCGGTGGCAGAGGTTTCGCCCAACGGGATGAGGATGTGGGTCCCCTTCGCCACCTGTGGGTTGGGGCCTGTGGGCGACGACATCATCCCCCCCCCCCCACGGCATGAGGTCATCACCTGGGCGGGTGAGGTCATCACCTGGGCAGGCGAGGTCACCCCACCCTGGGCGATGCCATTGCACCCCTTGGTTGGGGGGGGAGGGGGGAGGCCGAGGGCACAGCAGCCTGGGTGATGTCAGCGCCCCTCCTGAGTGACATCAGCACGTCCCGGGTGATGGCGCCACGCCCCTACTGCACCACACAGTTGCCCCTCCCCCCCCGCCAGCCCCCATCACCCCCCCCCCATTTTGACCCCCCCCCCACCGAGGGTGAGCTCCACGCAGAGGCTGTCGCCGTCGGGGTCGAAGGGCCGGGGCAGGAGGACGCACAGGTCGAAGGGTTGCCCCCGGCGCACCACCAGGCGGGGGGAGGCGAATTCGGACGTGTGGTGAGCGATCCGATTGGCTGACGAGCCCACCACCAACCCCCGGGGGGCCAATAAACCTGGAGGAGGGAGGGGAGAGGCAGGCGGTGAAAACCCCGCGCGAATCCCACCTCTGGAACCCCCGAAACGGCCCCAAAAACCCCGCGGGGTGGGGGGCTTGAAACTGTTATTTAGCCCTGTAGACCTGGAAATGGCCCCAAATGGGCAGTTTGGCCCCAAAACAGGAACAGGGGGATAAAGCGGGGGGGAATGCTGGGAGGGGGGACCCCAAACCCCCTAAATTTCCCTGGGGGGGGGGCACGAAACCCTTAAAAGCAGCTTGGGGCAGGGGGGGCCTTGAAACTGCCTTTTCTTCCCCATGATAGCCTGGCCATAGCCCCGAACTGGTACTTTTTCTCGACTAATGGGGACAGGGGGAGAGAAAGGAGGGGGGTGAAGGGGAGGGACACCCCCCCACCTCCTCATCTCCCTGGGGGGAGCCCCGAAACCTCCCTTTTCCCTCACCAGGGAGCCCCGAAACCACCGTTTTTCCTCCCTGGGCAGCCCCGAAACCGCCCTTTTCCCTCCATGGGGAGCCCCAAAACCGCCGTTTTCCCTCCCTGGGGAGCCCTGAAACCACCCTTTTCTCTCCCTGGGGAGCCCCGAAACCGCCCTTTTTCCTCCACGGGGAGCCCCGAAACTGCCCTTTTCTCTCCCTGGGGAGCCCCAAAACCGCCCTTTTTCCTCCCCGGGGAGCCCCGAAACCACCGTTTTCCCTCCCTGGGGAGCCCCCAAACCTCCCTTTTCTTTCCCCGGGGAGCCCCGAAACCACCCTTTTTCTTCCCTGGGGAGCCCCGAAACTGCCCTTTTCCCTCCCTGGGGAGCCCCAAAACCACCCTTTTTCCTCCACGGGGAGCCCCGAAACCGCCGTTTTCCCTCCCTGGGGAGCCCCGAAACCACTGTTTTCCCTCCCTGGGGAGCCCCGAAACCGCCATTTTCTCTCCCCGGGGAGCCCCGAAACCGTCCTTTCCCCTCCCCGGGGAGCCCCGAAACCGCCGCCGTTTGCCCCCCCCGGCCCCGGCACTGACCGGGCCGCAGGGGCTGGGGGGGGCGGCACCCCGGGACCTCGCCGGGGGGGGGCTCCCAGTCCTCGGTTCCTCGCCGGCAGCAGCCGCAGCAGCCGCAGCAGCCGCCCAGGCGACGCCAGAAGCCCCGGCGGGGGCGAGGGGCGGGGGCGGGGGCCCCCCCCCGCAGGCGGAAGCTGGCGGCCGCCCAGCGGCCCGGGTCCAGGCGGGGGTCGGCGTCCGGCATCGCCTGCGGGGCACCAGTGAGACCAGTTTGGACCAGTACGGAGCACCGGAAGCTGGTAGGAACCGGTGCGGGTCGCTACAGAGCAGTAAGGCCTCCCGGAACAGCCCCTTAATGCCTCCAAACCCTTCCCAGTATGGCCAGTAAGGTCAATATGGACCAGTACGGTTCATTAGAGACCAGCACAGACCCGTAAAGACCAACATGGACCAGTAGAAAGGACAGAAAATCAGTAGGAACCGGTAGAAGAGACAGAAAGCCAGTAGGAACCAGCACAAACTGGTAAGACCTTCCAGAATGGCCCGTTAATGCCTTCAAACTCTTCCCAGTATGACCAGTAAGACCAGGATGGACCACTACCATTCATTGAAAACCAGTACGGAGCAGTGCACTTCCTTAAAGACCAGTATGGACCAATAAAGAGCCACGCAGAACATTACGAGACAGTAAATGCCAGTACGGACCACTACGGGCCAGTAAGACCTTCTATGGGCCATTAAAGACTCCAGACCCCTCCCAGTATGACCAGTAAGACCGGGATGGACCAGTGTAAGGCCATACAAACAAATAGGGACCATTATAAGCCATTAGAAACCAGTAGGAACCAGAATGAACCACCACACAGCAGTAAGAGCTCCCAGAATGACTGACTGAAGCCATCAAGCCCTTCCCAGTACGGCCCAGGTCCCCCAGTCCCTCCCAGTATGGCCCAGTAACCCCTCCCAGGCTCCCAGTGTGGCCCAGTTCCCCCCCAGTCCTTCCCAGTACAGCCCCATAACCTCTCCCAGGCTCCCAGTACAGCCCAGTAATGTCCTAGTTCCCCCCCACCACAGCCCAGACCACCCTCTCAGGGTCCCAGTGTGGACCAGTTCCCTCCCAGTCCGTCCCAGTGCCCCGCCCGAGCCTGACGCCAGAAGGACCCAGGCATCCGGGCCTGCCTCAGCAGCTCCCCCCCCCAAACTGCCTCCTCCCCCGCTGCGGCAGGGACCAAGGCGTCCGGGAGTGCTCCCAGCCCGACCAGTTCCCCCAGTCTGCCCAGTTCCCCCCTTCCTGTGCTCCCACTGCTCTCAGTAGCCCCCCCAAGTGCTCCCAGTAACCCCCCAGCGCTCCCAATAAGCCCAGTTACCCCCTCCCAGTACTCTTGGTAGCCGCAGTGCTCCCACTTAGCCCTTCCCTATGCTCCCAGTAACCCCAATGCTTCCAGTTACCCCTCTAGTGCTTCCAGCAGCCCCAGTAACCCCCTCCCAGTGCTCCCAGTGCTCCCAGTAAACCCTTTACCATCATTTCAGTAACCCCTTCCCAGTGCTCCCAGGGACCCTCTCCGTGTCCTCCCGGTAAGTCTACTAACTCCTTCCAGTGCTCCCAGTTTGTCCAGTACCCTCCTCCCAATGCTCCCAGTAGCTCCAGTTATCACTTCCCAGTGCTCCCAGCAACTCCCGAGCCCTCCCGGTCACCCCCCTGGGTCCTCCTGGTCTTCCCAGTAACCCTACTAACCCCTCCCAGTGCTCCCAGTTTACCCAGTAACCCCCTCCCAGTGCTCCCAGTAAACCCAGTTCCCCCCTCCTTGGCCTCCCACTCCTCCCAGTTTGCCCAGTTACCCCTTCCAGCCATCCTAGTGCCCCCCTGATCCCCTCTCCCAGTCATCCCAATGCCCCCCAGTACCTCCCAGTGGCTCCCAGCACTCCCAATGCCCCGCACTCACTGGTGCCGGTAAATCAGGGAAAGGGGTGTGACCTTGGGAGGAAGGGGCGGGGCTCATACAGGCCACACCCCCTTATTGCCCCACACTTTGGGGGGAGGGGTATCCAAACAGGGGGGGACCCAGTTGTCCGGGCACGTCCTCTGCCCCTGCGAGGATCACTATCTGGCAGGGGGCCCTATGGGGTGGGGCAACAGCTCACTATCTGGCAGAGGGACTATGGGGAGGGGCAATGGATCACAATGTGGCAGGGGGCCTATGGGGAGGGGCAACAGCTCACTATGTGGCAGGGGGGCCTATGGGGAGGGGCAACGGCTCACTATGTGGCAGGGGGGGCTATGGGGAGGGGCAGTGGATCACAATGTGGCAGGGGGACTATGGGGAGGGGCAACAGCTCACTATGTGGCAGCGGGGCCTATGGGGAGGGCCAATGGCTCACTATGTGGCAGGGTGCTATGGGGAGGGCCAATGGCTCACAATGTGGCAGGGGGCCTATGGGGGGGCTATGGCTCATAATGTGGCAGGGGGGCTATGGGGAGGGGCAGTGGATCACAATGTGGCAGGGGGCTATGGGGAGGGCCAATGGCTCACAATGTGGCAGGGGGCCTATGGGGAGAGCCAATGGCTCACTATGTGGCAGGGGGGCCTATGGGGAGGATCAATGGCTCATAATGTGGCAGGGGGGCTATGGGGAGGGTCAATGGCTCATAATGTGGCAGGGGGGCTATGGGGAGGGGCAGTGGATCACAATGTGGCAGGGGGGCTATGGGGGGGCTATGGCTCATAATGTGGCAGGGGGGCTATGGGGAGGGGCAGTGGATCACAATGTGGCAGGGGGGCTATGGGGGGGCTATGGCTCATAATGTGGCAGGGGGGCTATGGGGAGGGGCAGTGGATCACAATGTGGCAGGGGGACTATGGGGAGGGCCAATGGCTCACTATGTGGCAGGGGGCCTATGGGGAGGGGCAACGGCTCACTATGTGGCAGGTGGCTCCCTGGGGTGGGGCAGTGGCTCACTATTTGGCACGGAGACCCTATGGGGCAGGGAGTTGGGGTCACCAGCAGGTGAACTATGGGGCAGGGCTGCAGGCTCACTATTTAGCAAGGGGGCCCTGCGGCTCTCTATTTGGCAAAGGGGGGGTGCTCCAGGGCAGGGCAGGCTCACTTTTTGGCAGGGCCGCCGTGGGGCTGGGCAGGGCGGAGGGTGATGCAGCCACTCCCGGGGCGGGGGGCAGACGAACGGGTCTTGCCGCTGCCCCGCCCCGCTGCTGAGATTCCCCTCCACCCCCCCCAAAAAAGGGAGGGGTCCGGATGCCCGTGTCCGCGGTTTGGGGTGCCCAGGACGTGCCCGGACGCCGGGTCCCCGCCCGGCGATGGCGCAAGCGGGCGGTGGTTTGGGGTTTGGCCTCGATGAAGCAACTGGTGCGGGGCGGGGGAACTGGAAGGGACTGGGAGAACTGCACACCTGAGTCCCCGGGGTGGGGAGGGGGGGGAGGGAGCCTCCCTATATGGCTGGGTCCCCCTGGGGACCTCCCAAGCCCCTCCCCCACTCATAAGCCCCACCCCTGCTTGTAAGCCCCGCCCTTGTGACATCACTTTATTAGAGACCCTCTTTAAGAGGCGGGGCCAAGCCACAGGGGGGCATCGACAGCAGTGTGGGGGGGGTGGGGTGGTGGTGGGCGGAGCTCCAGGCACCGGCCTATCAGGCAAGGGCAATGTCGATGCTGGGGAGGAGCTGGGCCAGGTGGGTGGCGGCCTCGGGCGTGGCGGCCAGGGGTGTCTCGGCCAATCGCAGACGAGCCAGCCGGGGGCACGCGGCCAACGGGGCCAGGGCAGAGGCGTGGCTTATGGCTGGGAGGGGTGGAGTCAAGGAGAAGCCCTGCCCACCTTCTTGACCCCACCCAATGAAGCTGCGCCCGCTCTCGTGCCCCACCTCTCTCATAAGCTCCACCCCCTTTAAGCCCTGTCCTCCCCAGCCCCTCTATTGCTCCCAGTAAGCTCCTCCCCTACCCACCCTAACCCCACCCCCACCCCTCCCACCCAAACAAGGCCCTCCCCACTCAGCCCCACCCCATCACCCCCAAAGCCCCACCCTGTTAAGCCCCTCCCCTTCCTCCAACCCCCAACCTACCCTTCTGCCCCACCCTATGCCCCACCCAGCCCACCAGCCCCCGCCCCATTCAACCCCGCCCCTCACCCCCAGCTCCACCCCTGGCCCCTACAGCCCCACCCACTACCCCTTAAGCCCCGCCCCCCCGGGATACGGTTGCCGTTGAGATGCAGCTCCTCCAGGCGGGGGAGGGGCGGGAACCCCCGCAGGGTCGTGACCTTGTTGTGTGACACGTCCAGCACCTGGCGGGGGAGGGGCGGTCCAGACATCTGGGTCCTCGTCTCCCCCCCCCCCCCCCCGGCATTTGGGTCCCCCCCTTCTCCTCCCCCACCCTTTCTACCCCGCCCCGACATTTGGGGCCCCGCCCCACCCCGCCCTGGGGTCCCACCTGCAGGCGCCGCAGCCCCCCCAGGGCGGGGGGGAGCCCCCCCAGGTTGTTCCCGGCCAGGTCGAGGTGGGTCACCAGCACCATGTGCTCCAGCAGTGGCAGTGACGTCAGCGCCTGGGGGCGGGGCCAGATCGGGAGGGGGGTGGGGCTCCGTGTGGCCACTCCCCTTCAGTTCAGACCCCCACCCCCTTCCCCTACACCCGCCCCTTTAAGCCCCGTTCTCTCAAAAAGCCCCTGCTGCTCCGCCCACCGTAGCCCCACCCACTGCAAGACTCCCTACCCCCACCTTTTTAGTCCTTCGCCCTCCTTAAGCCACACCCCCTCACGCCCCTCCCACTCTGCCCTCTCAGGCCACACCCCCTTCCAGACCCCACCTCCTCATTCCTTGACCCCCTCCCCCGCCCCGCCTCTCAAGCCCCGCCCACCCTCAGCCCCCACCCCCTCAGGCCCCACCCCTACCTTCCTGGGGAGGTGGAGCCTGACGGCCCCATCAGGCCCCGCCCCCATCCTCAGCATGCCCACGGCCGCCTCCGCCCGCGAGGCCACGTCTCCCACGAAGCCAATCCGCAGCGGGTCCGCCTCCTGGGGGGGGAGGCGGTCTCGTGTTCAGACCACGCCCCCTTTCCCCACAAAGCGACCACGCCTCCTCAAGCCCCGCCCACCTGGAGGTCCCGCAGGCACCGCCGGGTCTCGTCCTCGTGGCCCAACGGGTCCAGGGCCGACAGCAGCAGCACCAGCGTCAGCAGGCAGCCTGCGCGCGCCCCGGGACACGCCCGCCGGGTGAGGGTGGACCCCGGCGTCGGGTGGGGCGGACACGCCCCCCTGTCGGGCGGGGTGGGGGGGACACACACCCGGGACCCCTCCCGGCACCCAGGATTTTGGGGGTGGGGGGTGGCTCACCCCGGCTGCGCGGCTCCAGCTCCAGCAGTTGCCGGCACGTCTCCACCTGCGCCTCCAGCACCGACGCCTCGGCCACGCCCACTTCCGGCCTGAAGGGGCGGGGTCAAGGGGTTTAGGGGCGGGGACTGCCCCTTGGGGGCGTGGCTTAGCCCCCCCCGGGGTTAGAGCAACAATGGGCTGGGCTGAGCCAGGTTCGGAGATGCCGGGGGGTGGGGCTTAGCCAAGATGGCGTGGCCTTCAGCGAGTGGGCGGTGCTTGGGTTGAGGGGAAGGGCCTGCCGGCTGAATGGATGGGGCGTGGCCAGCGGGGAGGTCTTAAAGGGGCGGGGCCCTGTCACAGGAGCGATGCTTGTGGGGGACAGCTCAGGAAAAGGGGTGGGGCTTAAGGAGGTGGGGAGGGCGGGGCTTACCAGAAGAGTTCCCTGGCTTTGATTGGCTCCTGCCACCACGCCTCGTTCTCATCTGGGAGGGAAAAGGGGCGTGGTTAGACAAGGGTGGGGTTTAAAGGGGTGAGGCCATGGAGGGAAAAGGGGGCGTGGCTTCCTACCTGGAAGGAGCGTCACCTCGTGGTGGGCGGGGTCGGGCTCCCAGGTGACCCGGAAGTGGAGGCGGGGCCGGGCGGGGGGCGGAGCCAGGTCAGGGGGGAGGTCACAGAGCTGTCGCTCCCGTCAAGGAACCCCAGGTGTTTGGGAGGGGATCCCGCCCCCCACCCCACGGCCCCGCCCACCTCCAGAGGACACACCCCCTCCCCCCTCCCCTCCCCCCTCCGGGGGTCCTTGGGCAGGATACCCAGGTGTGGCTGGGGCGTGGCCGCCCCTCTCCCGAGCACCACGCCCCTTCCAGAGCGGAACCGTCCACCGTCGCCGTCAACGCCAAACTCCGCGCTCCCACCTGCCGGAATCAGGCGTGCGGGATAAGGGGGGACCCCGGCGTCCGTGGGGGGGGGATCCCGGGGGGACCTCGGTGTCTGGGGGGGGGACCCTGGCATCCAGGGGGGAACCCCGGGATCTGGGGGGGACTCCAGCATCTGTAGGGGGGATCCTGGTGTTTGGGGGGACACCCCAGGATCCGGGGGAGACCCCGGTGTCTGCGGCAGGGACTCCGGCATCTGTGGGGGACCCCGCTGTCTGGCGGGGGACCCCGGCATCTGGGGGGGACCCTGGGATCCGGGGGCGACCCCAGTGTCTGTGGGGGGGACCCTGGTGTCTGGGGGGAGACCCCAGGATCCAGGGAGAACGCTGGTGTCTGTGGGGGGGGACCTCGGTGTCTAGGGGGGACACACCAGTGTCTGGGGGGGGGACCCCAGCATCTGGGGGGGACTCTGGCTTCCAGGGGCAACCCCGGTGTCTGGGGGGGGGACCCCGGAGTCCTGAGGGGGGGGACCCCGACATCCAGACTCACCACGACGGGGCGGGAGAAGGTGACCGCCAGCGTCGCATCCTCCCGGTTGACGTAGAGGCAGAGAATCCGCGGCGGCGGGGAGGCTGGGGTGGGGGACGACAACACACGCAGGCGTTCAGGAGCGTTTTGGGGGAGCCCCCAGGCTTTTGGGGGGGCCCCCAGGGTTTTTTGGGGGGGCCGCCGGCGTACCGCGGGAGAGGATGCAGCGCAGGTAGACCCAGGCACTCTGGTCGTTGGGGTCGGTGAAGACGGCGTTCTGCACCAGCTCCAGCTCTGCCCGGACAGGACGGAATGAGGGGATAAGGGGGGGGTCAGCGAGGGGACCCCGATATCTGGGAGAGACCCCGATATCTGGGAGGGACCCCAATATTTGGGAGGAACCCCAATATTTGGGAGGGACCCTGATATTTGGGAGGGACCCCAGCATCTGGGAGGGACTCCGACACCCAGGGGAAAACGGAGACATTTGGGGGGGACCCCGTTTTTTTGGGGTGTTTTGGGGACCGAGGGTGGGGTGGGGGTGTGTGGACTCACCCGTTTGGAGGCGGTGGGGTGGCAGCGCCCCTGCCCCGCCCCCGGGGGACGCCGGCGTCCGGGTGGGTGCCAGCAGCCGGCTCCGGTGATGCCAGGCGGAAAAGTTGGAAAAGTCGCGGCTGAGCAGGGTCCCGGCGAAGGCCAGCTCGGCCTCGGGGTCCTCCTCGGCTGCCAGCGTCCGACGGTGCTCCCAGGCGTGGACTGGGGGGGCCACCAGTAAGGACCAGTGGAGGCTGGTGTCCCCTCCAGAGCCCCTTAGCCCCGTTCCAGTGACTCCCAATACAAACCAGTAACCCTTGTCACTCCAAAACCCACTCCTAACACACTCTAAGACGCCCCACATCTTTTTCCAGCAACTCGCATTATAAACCAATGAGTCCTGCACTCCCAAAAGCCTCTCCCAGTACATCCCAAGATTCCTCAAGCCTTTTCTCACTGCTTCCCAATGTAAACCAGTAAGCTCAGCAACCTTCGGGTTAGCTCTACCTCCGAGCCGCTATGGTTCAGTACCCCCAAAACTCCCTCCCAGTACAGCCCAGCAGGCCGCTCCCAGCACAGACCAGTCAGCCCAGAAGCTCTTACCCCCCTCTCAGGGTGGCCCAGCAGCCCCCAAACCCTCCTCCCAGCGCATCCCAGTACAAACCAGCGTGCCTAAGCTCCCTCCGATCCCAAATCAGTACAAACCAGTAGACCCCAATGCCCGCTAAGACACAAATTCCAACTTTAAAGCCCCCCCAGTGCCCCGTAACTGCCCCCAAACCCCCACAAAGGCCCCCTGGGACCCCCGCCCAGTGCCCCCCAGTACGTCCCAGTATGCGCTCACAGTTGCGGGGGTCAGCGGCCAGCAGACGGTCGCAGAGGGCGCGCTCGGCGGCGGTGGGGGGGGGCGCGGGGGCCCGGCGCAGCACCCAGCCCCGGTGGTGCCAGGCTCCGTAGGACTTGGGGTTCACCCCCAGGCACCCCACCACGAAGGCCAGCTCCCCCTGCACCCTGCGGTGACAGCCCACTAAAGACCAGTTCTGCCCAGTGCCCCTCCGGCCACCACCCAGCAACCTCCCAGAGCCCAGAAACCCTGTCGCAGTGCCCCCTAGTCCCCTCCCAGTAACCTCCCAGTGCTTCCCAGATCCCACAAAACCCCTCCGAGGGCATCCCGTGTCCGCCAGTACCCACAAATCCCTTCCTAAACTTCCCGGTGCCCCCCACTACCCACTGATTGCCTCCCAGTACATCCCAGTGCCCCCAGATCCCCTTCCAGTAACCTCCCAGTGCTCCTCAATCCCCACAAAACCTCTCCGTGGGCATCCCGGGCCCCCCAGTACCCACAGATCCCTTCCTAAACACCTCCCAGTGCCTGCCAGTACCCACTGATCTTCTTCCAGTACATCCCAGTGCTGCTCCCAGTAACCTCCCAGTGCCCCCCAGCCCCCACAAAACCTCTCCGTGGGCATCCCGGGCCCACCAGTACACACAGATCCCTTCCTAAGCACCTCCCAGTGCCTGCCAGTACCCACCGATCTTCTTCCAGTACATCCCAGTGCTGCTCCCAGTAACCTCCCAGTGCTCCCCAGCCCCCACAAAACTCCTCCGAGGGCATCCCATGCCCCCCAGTACCCTTCCTAAACACCTTCCAGTGCCCCCAGCACCCACTGATCGCCTCCCAGTCCATCCCAGTGCCCCACAGATCCCCTCCCAGCAACCCGCCAGCACCCCCCAGCGCTCGTAAATCTACCCCCAGTTCATCCCAGCGCCCTCCCCGTCCCTCAAAATCCCCTCCCAGTGCCTCCCAGTCCAGACCAGTCGGCGGGGTCGGGGGGCAGGGCGCAGCGCCGCAGGTTCCAGCAGGTTCCCACGTCGGGGTTGGCCGCCAGGACGGCGCCCGTCAGCGCCAGCGCCTCCGCGTCCAGCTCGCCCCGCTCCCGCTGGGGGCAGAGGTCGAGGGTCAGGGGTCACCACCGCAGGGGCAGGGGTCGGCCTGGGGGGTCAGGGGTCACCAACGCCCGCGAGGGGCGTGCCCAAGGGGTGGGGCGTCCCAGCCAGGGGCGGGGTCAGAGGGCGGGGTCAGAGGTCACCTTCTCCAGCAGGGTGGCCATGGCGGAGCGGTAGAGGCGGAGCTTCTCCTCCCGCTGCCGGCGGCGGGCGGCGTCCGGGGGGCGGAGCTTCAGGCGGCCGTGCTGTAAGGCATCGTGGGGCGCTGGGGGTCACTGCGGGGGGGACGGACTGGGAGGAACGGGGGGGAACTGGGGGGTGACTGGGAAGAACTGGGAGGCACTGGGAGGGGGCCGGGAGGAACTGGGATGTGCTGGAGCTCGACTGTGAGGGAGTAGCTGTCACTGGAAATTAACTGGGAGGCACTGGGGGGGACTGGGAGATGACTGGGAGGAACTGGAGGGCACTGGGGGTCACAGGGGAGGAACTGGGAGTAGTGGGAGAGCACTGGGACGGACTGAGAGTTGACTAAGAAAAACTAGGAATCACTGGGAGGTGACTGGGAGGAACTGGGATGTGCTGGAGCTCGACTGTGAGGAAGTAGCTGTTGCTGGAAATTAACTGGGAGGCACTGGGGTCTCTGGGGGGTCACTGGGGGGGAACTGGGAGAGCACTCAGAAGGACTGGGGGGCTCTGGAAGGCACTGGGGGTTGACTGGGAAGAACTAGGAGTCACAGGGGGTGACTGGGAGGAAATGGGAGTCACTAGGGTGTGACTGAGAGGAACTAAGAATCACTGGGAGGGGACTGGGAGGAACTGGGATGTGCTGGAGCTCGACTGTGGGGAAGTAGCTGTCACTGGAAATTAACTGTGAAGCACTGCTGGGGGACTGGGAGGCACTGGGGGGGGACTGGGAGAAACTGGGGGGCACTGGCACACACTAGGCGTGGGCTGGGAAGAACTAGCTGTCACTGGAATTTGACTGGGAGGCACTGGGGGGCTCTGGGGGTCACTGGGGGGTTGACTGGGAATAACTGGGAGGCACTGGGGGGGACGGGGAGGAACTGGGATGCACCGGAGGTTGACTGGGAGGAACTAGCCGTCACTGGAAGTTAACTGGGAGGCACTGGGAGGCACTGGTGGGTGACTGGGAGGCACTGGGGGGCTCTGGGGGTCACTGGGGGGGAACTGGGAGGGACTGGGGTTGACTGGGAAGAAGTAGGAGTCACTGGGGGGTGACTGGGAGGAACTAGGATGCGCTGGACATCCACTGGGAGAAAGCAGCTGTCACTGGAAATTAATTGGGAAGCACTGCTGGGTGACTGGGAGGCACTGGGGGAGGGACTAGGAGGAACTGGGATGCACTGGGATGCACTGCAGGTTAGCTGGGAGGAGCTAGGTGTCACGGTAAATTAACTGGGAGGCATTAGGTGTCACTGGGGGCGGGACTGGGAGGGACTGTGGGACTCTGGGGGGGACTGGGAGGAACTGGGGGACTCTGGGGAGGTTACTGGGAGGAACTGGGAGGCTCTAGGGGTCACTGGGGAGGACTGGGGGGCTCTGGGGGGGAAACTGGGAGGAACTGGGAGATAACTGGGAGGCACTGGGGGGCACTGGGAGGAACTGGGAGCCACTGCCGTGCCCCAGTGCATCATGGGGCGGTGGGTGTCCATCCCGGGGGGGGTGGGGTGGCTGTCTGCCCCGGGGGATTATGGGATCGGGGGTCCCTCACCATGGCGACGGCTCCGGGTGAGGGGGAAGGATCCGGCACCTGCGGGAGAGAGCGAGAGTCAGGGACCCCGGGGAGCCCATCCCAGTCCCTCCCCGTCCGTCCCAGTCCCTCCCAGTTCCCCCCCGCTCAAGGCCTAGCGGGAACAAACCGGAGCCGGGCGCTGCAGGCGGGTCCGGGTCGGCGCGAAGGCTGCCGGGAACGGGGCGGGGCGCGGAAGCCGAGGGACATGCTGGGATACAACGAGGCAACAGGGCGGCGCCATTTTCCTCTTCTAATCCTTACGGTAGCCGGCGGGGGTCAACCCGGCGTTTCCGCTCTCCCGCGCGGTGCATGCTGGGACTGAAGCGGCCTTTCTCTTCCGCCTCCGCCATGGGGGTGAGGCGGGGGGTTCGGAGCGCGGCCGGGCCGGGACTGGGCCCGGGCCCGGGCCCGGGCCTGGAGCCCGAAACGGCCGGATATTTCCGACGGGCTCTGGAGACGTTGCAGGAGGGGCTGAGCCCGGAGGAACTCGGTATAAGCGGCTGAACAGGGGGGTCGGTGGGAGGATTTGGCGGGATCGTGAAGGGGAAGCTGGGGGGGGGGTGTCTCTGAGGCGTTTTGAGGGTCTGTGAGGAGGTTGGGAGGGGCCCGGGGGGTGTTGGGCGTCTGTGAACGTGTATCGTAGCACCGTGAGGGGTTGGGGGGGGCTGTAAGCAGATCTAGAGGGTTTTGGGGGGCTCCCGGGGTGGGGGAGGGGGGGTTGGGGTCTCCCTGGAGGGGGTTTTGGGGCTCCCTGGGGGATTTTGGGGCTCTGTAGGCAGACTTGGAAGAACCCTGAGGGGCTTTGGGGGTGTCTGGGGTTGTTGCGTTGTTGGTGGGGCTCGTGTAGAGCTTTTGGGCTAACTAACTACGTTTTGACGCACTGTTCCAGTCTTAAGTTTTCACACATTTTGCATGTAATTAAGGAATCCGTTGTGGGTTTTTTTTGTTTTGTTTTGGTTTTTTTCTCTCTCACAGCCCTTTTTGCCCCCAACGTGCTGGCGGAGGCAGCAGCGGCAGGGCCGGGGGTAGCCCTGGACCCGGGGGGGTCGCGGGTGCTGCAGGCGCTGCTGCCCCAGGCCCCCCTGGGGGTGCTGGGGCGGATCCTGCCCCCGTTGGTGTTGGGGGGACTGGGGGGGCCGGCGGGGCACCCGCTGGGTGCCCGGGTCCTGGAGGCCGCCCTGGGGCGGGTGCTGCCCGCCCTGGGGGAGGCCGTGGGGCCGGCGGAGGAGGAAGAGGAGGCCGTGGGGCCGGTGGAAGAAGCCGTGGGGCAGCTGGCGGCGGCGGTGAGGGACGACCCGGTGGCTTTCGCCCGGCACCCGGCCGGCAGCTTCGTGGTGCGGGCGCTGCTGCGGGTGCTGGGGGGTGCCCCGGGGGCAGGTGAGGCGATGGGGGGGGGGGGGGCAACTGGGAGGGGACTGGGAGGGTTTGGGGGGGGCAGTGGAGGAGGTTGGGGGGCACCTGGGGGCTCTGCAGGGGTATTTGGGAGGTGGGGGGGCTCGGTGGAGGGTAATTAGTTGGGTGGGGGGCTGGGTTTGCCTCTGCTCCCCCCCCCTTATCTCGGTTTTTTTACCCCCAGGAGTCCCTCAGCTGCCCCCCAGAGGAGCGGAGCCAAAGACTAAAGGGGTGGAGCTGGCACTCAAGGGGGCGGAGCCAGCCTCGGAGGGGGCGGAGCTTCCCCCTTCCTTCCCGCCTCTCCTGGGGCAATTAGCAGAGGCCTTCGAGGAGCATCTGGCTTGTAAGTGCCCCCGAGGGGGGGGACGGGGGGCAAATACCCCATAACTGCCCCTGGGGGGGGGGGGAAAATGCCCCTTGGCTGCCCCACAACTGCCCCCTGCCCCCCTCTTTTTGCCCCCGGCCCCCTAAATCCCTTCTGCCCCCCCTAATTAAGCCCCCGGAGCACTAATTATCCACCTGCTTTCCTCCCCCACCCCAGCCCTGCTGTCTCCGGCCGGCGCCAGTCTCTGCCTGCAGGTGGCGCTGGAGGTGCTGCACCACAGCCAATCACCTGCCTGCTCCCGCCTCTGCAACACGCTCATTGGGCAGCTGGCCCCGCCCAGCCCCGCCCCTGCTGAGAGGTGAGTTTCCGTTGGGCCCTGCGAGGAGGGGAGGGCGGGGATTGGGGGGTGCTGATTGGGCAGCTGGTTCTGAGGGTGCGCCTCCATTGGCTGAGAGGGTATTTGGGGTTGGTTGTTGGTTGGCTGCGGGTTCACAGGTGTCCTTTGATTGGCTGAGTCGTTATTGTGTTTTCTTCATTGGGTAGTGTTCTCTTGGGGCGCTTCTTGATTGGCTGTGATTTGCAGTAGGCTTTGTTGATTGGGTAATGCATTTTAAGGTTCCTTTCTATTGAATGAGGATTTGTTGGGGTTGTTTCCTGATTGGCTGAGATGTCTCAGACCCTGTTTGTTGATTGGCTGGTGGAGTTTTGAACTGTTTCCTATCGGTACTTGTTTTCTGAAGGCAGCTGCCGGTTGGCTAGGCAGGCCCCCGCCTGCCCCACCATTGGCTGGCAACTTCTTGAGGCTTGCTCTTGCTTGGCCACGGCTCCCAAACCCCTTTTGCTGATTGGCTAGCCTGCTACCGATGCTGGCCCCCGATTGGCCAGGCTGTCCCGGGGCCGCTTTCTGTTGCTTGGGGGGGATGAAGGGGAGAACCTGGGCCCAGCTCTTGATTGGCTGGGCAGGAGGGGGAGGGTCGTGGCTGCCCTTTTCTGATTGGCTGTCCCAGCGCCCTGGTGGGCGGGCTGCAGGACCCCGAGTGCAGTCGGCTGCTGGAGGCGGCCATGGCGGTGGCGGGACCCCAGCGCCTGCGGGAGCTCTTCCGGCAGCAGCTGAAGGGCCGCCTACGGGGCGTGGCCGCCCACCGGGTGGCCAATCACGGGCTGCAGCGCCTGCTGGACCACGCCCCTGCTGATGTGGTAGGCGGGGCTTGGAGAGTGGGGGGCTGGGAGGGGTGGAGCTGGGGAAGGGAGGGGCGATGGGGACGTGGCTTAAAGGGGTGGGGCCTGTGGGGTGAAGATGGAGTTTATTGGGGTGGGGAGGTTTTGGGGTGGAGCTTAATAGGGTGGGGAGGATGTGTGGGTGGGGCCATTGGGTACTCTTCCTTGAGGGCGAGGCTTGTGACACAGAAGCTTGGCAAGCTCCCGCTTATTGGGCAGGCCTGAAGCGGGAAGGTGGGGCTTATGGGGAAGATCCTATTGGGGGGTTGCCTGAGGGCGGGGCTTACGCAGAATGGCCTGGGGGAGGCGGGGCTTGTGGATGGGGTGGGCGGGGCTTGTGGGCAGAGAGGAGGCGTGGCTGATGCCATCTCCGCCCCGTCCAGGTGGGGGAGGTGCTGTCGGAGCTGGGCCCCGCCCTGGCCGAGCCCTTGGCCCGGGGCCACCCCGGGGTGCTCACCGCCCTGCTGGGCGCCTGCCGGCGCCACCCCGGCCTCCAGCAGGAGGCGCTGCGCTGCCTTTTCCAGGTAGGCCACGCCCCCTTCCACGCTAGTCTCCGCCCCCTCTTCTTTGAAGCCCCCGCCCGCAGGGTAGGACCTTGTTTCTATCGGTAGCGATGGGCTCGGGGCTCCCGTCACGGTGGCCTGTGCCTTGAAAGAAACCCTACAGCCCCTTGGGCCCCGCCCCTTTCCCTTGGGCCCCGCCCCTTTCCCTTGGGCCCCGCCCCTTTCCCTTGGGCCCCGCCCCTTTCCCTTGGGCCCCGCCCCTTTCCCTTGGGCCCCGCCCCTTTCCCTTGGGCCCCGCCCCCTTCGTATTAGCCCCAGCCCAAACCCCACCGAGGGTTCTTATTGGGCCCTACAATGTCCTTGTCAAGGCTGGACAAGCCCCTCCCACTCCGGCAGGCCACACCCCTTGATGCCCCACCCACCTCTAGCGCAGGCTTTCTATTGGCTGCAACGTGCGATGGGGCTGCCATTGAGAACGTTGGCCCTTTTAAGGCATTGCCGCTTTAAGAACTCTTGTTGCTTTTAAGGAGAGCACGCCTCCTCAGGACAGCCTGTCCCACCCCTTCCACCCAGGCCCCGCCCCCTCAGAAGCCCCTCCCTCAGCCCCACCCTCCTCATCTTTCTCCTCCAATAGGCTTTCGGCTGCTGGGAGCCGCGGGAGCGACGAAAGGCCTGCGTGGGGCTCCTAGCTGGGCTCTGCCCTTTTGGAGGCGGAGACAAGGCTGCAGAGGGGGCGGAGCCAGAGGTGAGGGGCGGGGCATGGGTGGGGCTGCCTCACCCCCCTGTTCTCCCTGCCCCCGTCCCTCCGTTTGCCCCGATTCCCTCCTGCCCCCTTCCCCCTCCTTTGCCCCCACCCTCCCCAAACTTACCTGCCTGCCCCCCCAGCACTCTCATCTCCCTCCCCACCCGCTTTTTACCCCCCTCCCACAAATGTTCCCCCCCCTCCGAATTTACCCCCCCCCCGCCCCCCTCATTATCTGTCAAGTCCCCCCCAGGGGGGGTTTTGGGCCAACCACATCCTTCCGTTTACCCCCCAAACCCCCTTATGCTCCCCCAAACCCCCATTTTTCCTGCCCCAGCACACCCCCCCCCGCAGCTTTTGGGGGACGCCTCCTTGCCCCCGCCCCTTTATTTCCACCCCCCCCCCCCCACCATTCCTTCTCCTCCGCAGCCCTCGCTGGGTCCCGTCACGCTCCACGGCTCCCTCCTGCTCCAGCATCTGCTCCATTTCGGGGACCCGGCGCCCATCCTGGGGGGGCTGAAAGCTCTGCCCCCCACCGCGCTGCTCGCCCTGGCTCGCAGCCCCCCCGGCAGCCGGGTTTGGGACGCCCTCCTCGCCTCCCCCACCGTCCCCACCCGCGCCCGCCGCCGCCTCCTCCGCAAACTGAAGGTAACAGCAGCCGGGGGGGTGTCCCCTCATTCTGAGCGCCCCCCCGCCCCCAGCAGCGTTTTGGGGCCAGAACCCCATTTTCAGGTTGTTTGGGGCTGTTTCAATCCTCTCACTTAACAGAATGGGGGTTTTTATGGCTGATATCGCTTCCTGCTTTTTCTCCCGTAGGGTCATTTTCTCTCGCTGGCGTGTCACCGCAACGGCAGCCGCGTCCTCGACGCCATCTGGGTCTCCGCCTCTGGCCCCGCCCGCGCCGCCATCGCCGACGAGCTGGGTGAGTGCCACGGAGCTTGGGGGGGGGCGATGGACGACGGCGATGGAGGAGACCCCCACACGGGGGGTCCGAGCTCTGCCCTGACGCCCCGTCATCCCCCCGCCTCCGGCAGCGTCCCAGCACGAGGCCCTCCAGCGCGACCCCCACGGCCGGGGGGTGGCACGGACCCTCGCCCTCGACCTTTTCCGACGGCGACGACGACTGTGGGAGCGGCTGCAGGCGGCCCCCGACCGCCGCAGCCTCCTGGGACCCCTCTTGGAGGACTGATGACCCCCGCCAGGAGCGTAGAGCTGCTGCCTGGGGGATGGAGAGGCGCCTTCCTGGAGGACCGTGGGATGTAGATAAGGGAAGCACAGAGAGAGAGCGTCTCCTGGGTTTTGGCAGTTCCTGAGGTCGTGGAGGACCATAGAGAGGGTAAACACCGCTCTGGGGGTTTGTCTCCCTCGTCTTGTCTGCTCTGGACCACCCAGCCATAGAGGACTGGAGGACTGCTGGCCAGCAAGGCCCTGCACCTGCACCATGGAGCTGCTGGAGGACTCGGTGCCAGAGAAGCCGGCTCCGGAGCCCTTCTTGTTGTGACCACCATAAAGTTTTCTAAAGGGAGGGGCCACAGTGATGCTCTGGTACCTGTTGCCCAACTCTTGTCTGCTCCTGCTCTCGCAACACACATTTTTCTATACAAATCGAGGCTTTTTCATCATTTTTTTTTTTTTTTTTTGCAACAAGAAAGAGGTGGAGCCTGATGCCTCAGTTTCTCCTGCTTTCTACAGTGCTTTTTATCTCCCCACCGACACCGTTTTGTCCCAGCAGTGGGTTCTCCGAGCTCGTTCCAACGCTTTGTCAGCCTTTTATTGGCGGGGTTGGAAGGGAAAAGGGCGGGGTTGGAAGGGAAAAGGGCGGGGTTATGAGGCAGGAGGCGGGGTTTAGCGGTTGTAGGTCACTCTGTGGGGCGAAGCGCTGTCGAGGAGATGGCGGAGAGCGGCGGAGAGGCCCAGGAGGCTCTGCCCCACGGCGCGTGTCATGGCCGCCAGCAGCCACAGCAGCTCCCTGACGGGGGGGTGGTGCAGAAATGGGGCTCAGAGTTGCCCCCACGGGGGTTTTGCCAGTTTCTGCCCCTGTGGGGTGTCTATGGGGCAGGAGAAGACCCCGGGGGGGGCAAGATCTTCTCCTGCCCCATTTGCACCCCCGTGGGTAGGAAGGTCACCCACGGGGGGGCTCCCCACGGGTCAGGACCCCCCCCTGCCACGTACCTCAGGAGCCGCTCGGGGCCGAGCCCCCCCACGTCGCAGCGGAGGCCCCTCACGGCCGCCGTCACCCGCAGCTGCCCCACCAGGTCGTGGGGATTCGCCTTGGTCAGGGCCACCGTCACCCGGGCCACCTCGGCCCCAGGGTGGGAGCCCCGTTCCTGGGGGGGCTCGGGCTCCCAGTGCTCCCTGAACAACCTGGCCTGGGAGGGGAGAGGTGGAAAAGGCGTTGGGGGCAATTAGAGGTGCCTGGGGGGGTGTTTTTAGGGGTTATTGGGGAATCTTGGGGAGCCCAGGGGTGTTATTGGGAGGCAATGGGGAATCTTGGGGGGGTCTTTAGGGTTCCTTGGGGGGATTTGGGGCTCCTAAGGGATCTGTAGGGGGTGGTGGAGCAATTGGGTGGCCCTAAGAAGGAGCAGAGAAGTTTTGGGGTGGTCCCGGTGGGCGACTGGGGGTGTATTGGAGGGTCCAAAGTGAGTTATAGGAGATACAGGGGACTGAGAGAAAATATTGGGGGGGCCGCCAGGGGTATTTGGGGTCTCACCTTGGGAGGCTCCCAGTGCTGCCCTGGCGCCAGGGCCATGAGGGGGGTATGGGGTGCCAGCGCCCCAAAAAACCCCTCCGTCTCCACCGCTGTCCCATCCTCTGCCAGCACCAGCGTCACGAGCGGCCCCAGGCTCAGCGCCTCCCCCGCCTGCCCCGGGGGGGGGGGTAATTAAGGGGGTCCGGGGGCAGTTTAGGGGACCCAGGGATGCAGTAGGGGGGGAATCCGGGGGCAATTAGAGGCTGTCAGGATGATTGGGATGTCTCGGGGATAACTGGGGCGGGCGGGGGCAGCGCCAGGAGTCATTAAGGGGATCCCGAGGGGTAATTAGGGGTCAAGGGTGGCAATCAATCAGGGGAGTTTGGGGGGCAATTACAGGCTGTGGGGGGCATGGGGGGGGTGTTGCAGGAGCAGTTCAGGAGAGTTTAGAGGCTGTTGGAAAGCGTTGGGGGTAGTTACGGGGTCACAGGAGCATCCTGGGGGCAATTAGAAAGATCGGAGGACTCCCAAGGGGCAGATACTTTTGGGGGCAATTTGGGGATCCCAGGCACAACTGGGGGGGGGTGGTTCTGAGTGGAAATTAAAGACCCTGAGGGTAATTTAGTGCAGTCCAAAGACCAATTAGGAAAAGCCTAAAGACAATTGGAAAACAGCCAGGGTAATTACAGAACCCAAGAAGGGGGGGGGGGGAGTGGTCCCAGGGGTAATTAGGCACCCTTGGGGGCAATTTGGGGGGTCCAGGGGGCAATTGGGGGGCTCCCGAGAGCAATTAAGGATAGTTTAGGGACTATTAAGAAGGTTTGAGATAATTTATGGGGGTCCCAGGAGCACTTGGGGGGGGACTAAAGGCAATTTGGTGGTCCCAGGTATAATTATAGTGCATCCCAGGGGCATTTCATACCCGTGGGGGTAATTGGGGGGCAACTGGGGGGGGGGTTCCGGGGGCAATTAGGGGTCTCAGGGGGTGTGGGTGTCCCGGGGGGAGGTCGCAGCCCCTCACCTGCTCCCGCAGCTCCTCCAGGCTGGCGGCCACCAGCCCCCGGGGCCGCCCCCGCCGCCGGTCGCACACCCAGAAGGGTCGCGGCTGTGGGGCCGGGGGGGGCCAGGCCCGGCGGGCCACCGCCCTGGGGACACGGCCGTGCCCTTCACCCAGCAGCCCCCCGCCGCGTCCCCCAGCCTTCAACCTGGTCCCCCCCCACCCCGTGTCCCCTGCCCACAACCTGGTGGCCCCAATGGCCCCCCACATCCAATATGGTGGCACCCACATGCAACCTGGTGGCCCTAATGACCCCCACTTCCAACCGGGTGGCCGCCACATCTAACCTGGTGGCCCCAGTGGCCCCACACATGGAACATGGTGGCCCCCACATCCAACCTCATGGCCCTAATGGCCCCCACATGCAACCTGGTGGCCCCCACTTCTAACCTGGTGGCCCCCACATCCAACCTGGTGGCCCTAATGGCCCCCACATGCAACCTGGTGGCCCCCACTTCTAACTTGGTGGCCCCAATGGCCCCCCACATCCAACCTGGTGGCCCTAATGGCCCCCACTTCCAACCGGGTGGCCCCCACTTCTAACCTGGTGGCCCCAACATGCAACCTGGTGGCCCCAATGGCCCCCACATCCAACCGGGTGACCCCCTACACCCTGCCCCGGCCGCCTCACCGCAGCACGTCCATCCCGGGATGGGGCCTCAGGCGTCCGGGGGGGGGGGGGAAGGGGGGGTCAAAGTCCAAAGTTCATGGGGCGGAACTGCTGGCGGGGAGGAACCCCCATAAAATCCATCAACCGACATCGGCAGCTTCGTTAACGGCGCCACGGACGCCTGGGGGTCGTCTGTGTGTGTCTGTGTCCCCCCCCCCCCCAACGCCTGGGCCTAACCCGGCGCCCCCCCCCCGGACTACATCTCCCATCGTCCCCCGCGCCTCAGAGCCCAGCGAGGCCACGCCCCCTCGGCGCCCAGCCCGCCCCCTTTCCCGTGATGCCCCGCCCCCTTCCCGTGGTGCTCTGCGCGGCGGCGGCGGCGGCAGCAGCGGCGGCGCCATGTTCCTGCAGTGCTACAGCGACGAGCGCGGCGAGCGCGTCTACACCCTGAAGGTACGGGGGAGGCCGGGGAGGCTCCGGGAGGGCTCCGGGGGTCCCGGCCCGGCCTCACCCTTCCCCTTCCCTCCCCGCAGAAGGTGTCCCCGGCCGGGCAGCCCACCCGTTCGGCCCACCCGGCCCGCTTTTCCCCCGACGACAAGTTCTCCCGGCACCGCCTGGCCCTGAAGCGGCGGTTCGGCGTCCTGCCCACCCAGCGGGCACGGCCGCTCCTCTGAGGGAGGAGACCGAGACCCGGCCCCGGCCGCGGAATAAACCGATGAGATGGAAACGGCTCCGTGTGGTGTGGGGGCAAGGCGGGGGAGGGGGGGGGAAATTCGCATGGCCACGCCCCTTCCCCAAGCCCCGCCCTCACCCCTTCCTGCCCGCGGGTGAGCACCGCCCCCGCCTTGAAAGCCACGCCCCCGGCGCCCTCCTTCCCCCTTCTAGGCCCCGCCCTCGCTGTCCGAGCCCCGCCCACCCCCCCACCTCGCCCCGTCTCTCTGGGCGCCTCCCACTCTAGTCCCTGCCCACCCCAGCCTTAGCCCCGCCCCTGCGGCACCCCGCCCCTGCGGCAGCGGAGGGGGCGTGGCGGCGGCGGCGGGACGTCACCCGGCGGCGGCGGTGGGCGCGCGCGCCCGCCCCTCCCTCCCCCCCCCACCCCCTCAGGTACGGCGCGTGACGGTCGTTCCCGCCTTTTTCGCGAGCGGTCCCGGCGCGGCGGGTTTTAGCCCCAAAATGATGGGGAAGGGGAGGGGGGAGATCCCCCCCCGGGGAGCCCAGGAATGGCAGGGTTGGGCCCGAAACGGGGGCTTTGGGGCAGGGGGGGACGACTGGTGTCTCTGGGGGGGTGGCGTGGATCGGCATTGCCCCGAAAAGGGGGAGTTCGGCCCCAAAAATGGGTGGTCCAAGAGGGAGTCGAGCTCCCCGGCGGGGGGTTTGGCCTCAGAACGGTGGCTGTGATCCCCCCCCGCCGGGTGCCGGTGCTGGCAGCCCCCGAAGAGGGGTTGTTTCCTCAGGAGGTGGGTCGAGGAGAGTGACCCTCCAAAACGCCCTGTTTTCAGCCCAAAACAGCAGCCTGGGACACCCCTGGCTGGCCGGGCTGCCCCAAAGGGATCTGCTGCTGCAAAAAGGGCGGGTTTCCCCCCAAAGTGTCAGGTTTTTCCCCTCAGAGTGTCAGTTTTTCGCCCCAAAGTGTCAGGTTTTTCCCCTCAGAGTGTCAGGTTTTCCCTCAAAGCAGCAGTTTTTCCCCACCAAAGTGGCCAATTCAGCACCGAATTGGTAGTTTCTGCCACAAACTCTTCGCTTCTGCTACAAAGTGGTGGCTTTTTTCCAAAAATGACCATTTTTTCCCTGCAGGATTGCTTTTTTTCCAGCGAGGTGAGTATTTTTCGTGCAATGCGGTTTTTGACCCCCCAGAGTGGGAGCTTCCTTCCCCCCAAACGGCTTTTTTTCCTCTCAAAACCTCTTTTTCCCCCCCTCAAAGCGATAGATTCTGCACTAAAACGCAGAATTTTGCTGCAAAGTATTGATTTCTGCTGCAAATCAGCCATTCGTCTCTCCAAATGGCGTTTTTTGTCACCAAACGACTTTTGTTTTGCCATAAATTGTTTTTTTCTTTTCAAAGTGGCTCTTTTTCCCCAAAGCGCCTTTTTTTTCCAGAAAGTGGTAGCCCCTGCGCTGATGTGGTGCGCAACAGTGGTGTCTGTCACAAACTGGCTGTTCATCCCCCAAAACGGTGGATTTTTCCAAAAAATGACATTTTTTCCCCCAAAGTGGTATTTTTTTCCTCCCAAAACGGGTTTCTTCCTCCTAAAATGTGTTTTTTTCAGAAAAACGCGTATTTTATCCCCCAAAGCGGTAGATTCTGTGCCAGAATGGCGGATTCTGCAGCAAAGTGTTGGTTTCGCCCCAGAAGGGCTGTTCCCCCCAAATGCCTACTTTCCCCCAGATAATTTGCCAGGAACAGCACATATTTTGCCCCCCAAATGTCTGTTTCCCCCAAAACGCATGTTTTATCCCCAAAATGGTTACTTTCTTACTAGAAGTGGTTCATTTCCCTTTCAAAAAACTTTTTTTCTTGGAAAAAATGGTTGTCTTTTCCTAGCTTTAATCTTTTTCCTTAAAATACTTTTTGTCAGCAGAAAATGGTAATTTCTTCACAAAAACAGGCAACTTGGCCCTAAATTGGCAACTTTGCTCCCTAAAATAGCTATTTCCCCTATCCCCAGATAGTTATTTTCTTCCTAAAATTTTTTCTTCTGAAATTGCTTTTCTCTCTGGAAAAAAAGGCTATTTTTCCCTGGAAATGGCTATTTCTTCCCCCAAAATACTTTTTTCTTTGGACAAGAAAACCTGTTTCTCCCCTAAGTTCCTATTTCGCTACAAACGCTCTTATTTGCAAAAAATGCCGACATCGCCTGTTGAAATAGCTGTTTTTTCTCTAAAATGCTTGATTGTTCCCAAAACACAACTATTTGCCCCACCAAATGACCTTTTGCCGTGCAAAAAAAGGTCTATTTTGCCTGTAGAATGGTTGTTTTTTCTCTCCAGAATGTCTGTTTTGGCACCCAAACCCCCATTTACCCCTCACCCCCCCCCCGACTCTCTGTTTTCCCCCCAAAACGCCATCAGGCCATCCGGGCGTTTTCCGTGTCTCATCCTCTCTGTCTCCTTGCAGGTCCCGCTGACCTCATCGCCGGGCTGCTGACCTCACCGCCCCGGGGTGACGTCACCATGTCGGGGGCGGGGCTGGGGGCGAGGTCCTGGCGCGGGGGGGCGGAGCCCTCGGAGAGCAGCCCCGAGCCCCCCTCCCCCTCCAGCTCCCGGCCCCCCCCCTCTGACACCAGCCCCAGCCCCAGCGAGGAGACCACGCCCCCTCCCCACGGCCTCGCCCACGGGAGGGGCAGGGCGGGGCCGGGGGGCGGGACCTCCACCTGCCCCGCCCCCCCGGAGGCCGGCCTGGCCTGCGACAGGAACCTGGCGCTTTTCGAGGTGAGGCCTCGGCCCCCTCCTCGTTAGGGGCCCCTCCTCGTTAGGGGCCTCCTCGTTAGCGCCTGCCCACCCACCCCTTTCCGCGCAGGAGGAGCTGGCCACCCGCCCCCGCGTCCCCGCCCTCCTGCGCCGCATCGCCCCGTACAGCGCCCTCAGCCCCGACAGCGACGACGGACGTGTCCCGGTGAGGAGAGGATGAGGAAGGGGTCAGGGGGGATGAGGAGGGGGTCAGGGGACCCCGGCGTTTGGGGAGGGGACCCTGGTGTCCACGGGAGGGACCCCTGTGTCCGGGGAGGGGACCTTGGCATTTGGGGACGGGGATGAGGAAGGGGTCAGGGGGATGACGAAGGGGTCAGGGGACCCTGGTGTCCGGGGACGGGACCCCAGCATCTGGGGACGGGGATGACGAAGGGGTCAGGGGGATGACGAAGGGGTCAGGAGACCCTGGTGTTCGGGGAAGGGACCCCTGTGTCCGGGGAGGGGACCCCGGCATCTGGGGAGGAGGGGACCCAGGTGTCTGGGAGGGGGATGAGGAAAGTGTCAGGGGACCCCGGCATTTGGGGAAGGGACCCCGGCGTTTGGGGAGGGGACCCCAGTGTCCACGGGAGGGACCCCTGTGTCCAGAGAGGGGACCCTGGCATTTGGGGAGGGGACCCAGGCATCCGGGGAGGGGACCCTGGTGTTTTGGGAGGGGACCCAGAGGGATGAGGAAGGGTTCAGGGGACCCCGGTGTCCGGGGAAGGGACCCCGGCATTTGGGGAGGGGACCCTGGCTTCCAGGGAAGGGACCCTGGCGCCCGTGAGGGCAGCTCCCCCCCCCAGCTGCGGGTCCGGCCGTGACGGGGACCCCCCCGGCCGGGCGCAGCGGCGGCTCTTGGGGACGCTGCGGGGGGTGGCGGGGCCGTCCCTGCAGACGCTGCTGGGGCTGGTGCTGGTGCTGCGGCTGCCCTGGGTGGTCGGCACCGGAGGGGTCCTGCAGGCCTCCGCCATCGGCCTCCTGCTCGGAGCCTGCGTGAGTGGGGCCGGGGGTCGGAGGTCACGGGCTGGGGGTCGGAGGTTGACGGCCTGGGGTCACAGGGGACGGGGGGGGACGGGTGCGCCCGGGGCGCTGCGGGAGGGGGGTCGGGGGTCGTGCCCTGGGGTCGGGGGATCGCACGTGGGGTCGTGGCTGGGGTCGAGGGTGGAGCCCCGCGGTCACGTTTGGGGTCGGGGTCACGGATGGGGTCACTGCTGGGGTCAGAGGTCATGCCCCAGTGCTACCCCCGGGACCGGGGGTCGCGTCTGGTTGAGGGGTCACGCCTGGGGTTGCGCGGAGGGTTGGGGGTCACGTGGTGGGCTCACAGCTGGGGTCACAGGCCGGGCCTGGGGTCAAGCCAGGGTCGCGCTCGGTGGTACAGGGGAGGGGTCACAGGGGTCAGGGGTCACGGGGGTCAGGGGTCACGTCTCCTCCTCCCTCAGACCGTGCTGACCGCCGTGTCCCTGAGCGCCATCGCCACCAACGGCCTCGACCCCGGTGAGTGTGGGCGGGGGGGAGGGCAGAGAGCATGGGGGTGGCCCCCTGCCCCGCCCCCTGCTGACGTCACGGGTGGGCGTGGCAGGGGGCTGCCCCCTGGGGTTGCTGTCGGGGGCGCTGGGCCCCGAGGCGGGGGGGGCCGTGGGGCTCTGCGCCTTCCTCAGCGCCGCCTTCGCCGCCGCTGCCGCCGCCCTGGGGGCCGCTGAGATCCTGCTGGTGGGTTGGGGCTCTTTAAGGGGTGGGGCAGGGCGGGGCCTGGTAGGGAGGGGGGTGGGGCCGGGCCCCGGCAGGGGCGGGGTGAGGGCCTGGGGGAGAGGGGAGAGCTGGAGGGGGGGCGGGGCCACAGGAGAGGGGTGTGGTGAAGTGGGGGCGGGGCCTCGGGGGAGGGGCTGTCTGGGGGTGGTGGGTGGGGCCGGGAGGGGAGGGGCCTTGAGGGACCCTGGGGGAGTGGGCAGGGCCTCCTGGGGAAAGGGCGGGGCCTGATAACAGGGGGTGGGGCTTCCTCAGCCAGGGCCACTGGGGAGGGAGGGGTATTGGGGGCGTGGCCATCTTGAAGGGGGCGGGACCTCCCGGGCCTGGGCAGCTGGGGTGTGGCCCGGTGGGCGGGGCTGGGTGGGCAAGGGCGGGGCGCGGGTCTCTCACCCCTCTCGCCGCAGGTGTACGTGGCCCCCCAGGCGGCCGTCCTGCCGGGGCGGGGCCGTGGGGGCCGGCTGAACAACGGGCGGGGCTACGGGGCGGGGCTGCTGGGGCTGCTGGGGCTGGGGGCCGCTGCCCCCCCCGCCGCCCGCGCCGCCCCCCTGGGCCCCGCCGGGCTGCTGCTGGCCCTGCTGGGACTGCAGGCAGGGGCCCTGCGCGCCGCCCTGCCGGGGGGGGCCCCGCATACGTGAGTTACCCCCGCCCTTCCCCCTGCCCTCGGTATGCAAAGGACATGCTAATGAGGCACTGACGGTCTTCTCCCCTCGCAGGCTCTGCCTGCCCGCCCAGCCTGGCGGCCGCCTCCAGCCCTGCCCCATGGCCCGGCCCCACGGCGCGGGGGGGGGCAACGACACCCCAGAGGCGCGTCCGGCCTTCCCGGGGCCCAGCGCACGCCTGCTGGCGCGTGAGTCGATACGGGCGGGGCGTGGGGTGGGGCAGAGAGCGCGGCAAGGGCGTGGCAAGGGTATGGGGTGACGTGGGGGCACGCATCAAGGATACGGGAGGTTAGGGGGGTGGGTGGAGGGGAGGGACCCAGGCGTGCCCCACCCTGCCCCCCACCCCACAGAGAACTTGTGGCCCCGCCCCCCCGAGCCGGGGCTGGGGGCGGGGCCGGGCGGGGCCGAGGATGATGACGACGACTCCTCCTTCGGGGTCCTGCTGGGGCTGAGCTTGCCCACCGCCTCGGGTGAGTGTGGGGACCCCGGCCGCAGTGTGGGGGACACACCCCCCCAAGTGTTTGGGAACGGACGCGTTTTGGGCAAACCCAGGCGTCGGGGAGGGGACATGGGCGTGGTGAGGGGGGGACACACCCAGGGGTGCAAGGAGGGAACCCCGGCATCTGGGAGGGAGACATGTGCAGGGTGGGGGACACCCGGGGGTCCAAGGAGGGGACCCCAACATGCTGGCGGGGGAGCCAGGCATGCGGGAGGGGACCCAGGTGTTCGGGAGGGACCCTGAAAGAGGACCCAGGTATCTGGGGGGGGCGCCCCCCAGGGTGGGGGGCTGCGGGTGGGACCCTGGGGAGACACGGGATGGGGGGGGGGACGACGACACCCAGACCCAAGCGTCCGGGGGCAGGGGTGCTGTGGGGCTGCAGCCGCTCCGGGGAGCTCCGTGACGTCGCCCGCTCCGTCCCGGCCGGGAGCCTGGGGGCCGCCCTGGTCACCGCCCTGGGTTGCATCCGCCCCACAATTTACGGGGGGACACTGAAATCCGGGGGGAGGCGAGGAATTTGGGGGGGGGGGCACCCTGAAATTGGCATCCTTCTCGAGAAAGGGGAGTGTCTGGTGGGAGGAGGGCTGAGTGGGGGCACTGCAGGGAGTTTTGGGAGGCGGTGGCCCCCCTGTGTGGGTTGTGGGGTGGTTGGGGAGGGTCACCCGGGAGGGGGGGTCACCCCGTTTTGGGGTGGGGGTGCCTGGTTTTGGGGGGGCGTTTCCTTGACAGTGCAGACCTGAGCGCGGCCCTGCTGCTGGGGGCTTCCGTCGAGGGGCAGCTGCTGCGTGACAAGTGAGTGTTTCTGGCGGGTCCGTAGCGTCCCAGTGGTGTCCCTGGGGATCCTGGTTTCCCCAGGGAGGGTCCTTGATATTCCTAGGGGGGTCTTGCAGCGTCCCAGTGGTGTCTCCAGACAGTTCCTTGTGTCCCACTGGTGTTCTTGGAGGGGGTTCCCAGTGTCCCCAGGGAGTCCTTAATGTCCCAGTGGTGTCCCTGGTGTCCCCAGGGGGGTCCCTGGTATCCCTAGGGAATCCTGCAGTGTCCCAGTGGTGCCCCAGACAGTTCCCTATGTCTTACTGGTGTCCTTGGGGTGTCCCCGGGGCGTCCCCAGTGTGTCTTTGCCGGCTCTGGGAAGGTCCCCTATGGGGGGGGTTGGTGTTTCCAGCAAGTCCACTGGATCCCTAAGGGTGTCCCCAGTGTTTCCAGGGATGTCCCCGATGTCCCCGTGCCGTCTCCCATGCCCCCAAGGGGGTCCCCAGTGTCCAAATGCTGTCCCCAGAGGGTCCCCAGCGCCCCTGTGGGGGTCCCCAATGTCCCAGTGGTGTCCCCTGCAGGAGGTTGCTGGTGTCCCTAGGGAGATCCTCAATGTCCTCGGGGGGGTCCCCCCTGTCCCCTTGCTTGTGACACCTCCGTCCCCCCAGGTTCGGCGGGTCTCTGCGTGGGACGCCGGTGGCGGGGGCGGCCTCGTGGCCGTCCCCGTGGGTGCCGCTGGCCGGGGCCCTGCTGTCGGCGGCGGGGGCCGGGCTGCAGGCGCTGCTGGGGGGCAGCCGGCTGCTGCGGGGGCTGGCCCGGACCCGTGCCCTGCCCCTGCCTCACGTGAGTGCCCCACGCGGGTGTGTGTGTGTCCCCCCGTCCCCTGCCATCGCGGCGCCGTGCCATGGGGCGTCACCGCGCCCTTATCTCTTTCTTTGTCCCCCCCCCACCGCAGGCGCTGGGTCGGGGTCGGCTCTGGCCGCTGGCGGCGACGGCGGCGGTGGCCGAGCTGGGCGTCCTCCTCGGCTCCCTCGACCTGCTGGCGCCCGTCCTCTCCGTGTGCGGTGACAAGCCCTGACGTCGCAGCCTCCGAGAGCCGGGGCGACGGCGTCAACGCGGTGACGACGCCCTCCTCCCCCCCCCCCCTTCGTCACAGGTTTTGGCTGACGTCTTACCTGGGGCTCAACCTGGCCTGCGCCCTGCAGGGGCTGTTGCCCACCCCCGGCTGGAGCCCCCGCTGCCGCCTCTACCACTGGTAAGACCCGCGGGACCCCCCTCCGCTTCGCAGCCCGCTCCAACCCGGATGCCGGGGTCCCCCCGGGGACGCCGGGGTCCCCCCCGCCGGATGCCAGGGGTCCCCGCTGTCCGACACCTGGGTCCCCCGCAGGGGGGTGTCGCTGGCGGGAGCGGGGCTGTGCCTGGGGCTGATGCTGGTGACCTGCTGGTACTGCGCTCTCCTGGCCTTGGGTATCGGTGCCACCGTCTACAAGTACCTGGAGTACCGCGGGTGAGGGGGGGTCCCCACACCCGCCCGGGGGTCGGGGTCCCTTTTCGGACGCCGGGGTGCCCTACCGCTGCTCTCCCCTCCCTTGCAGGGCGCAGAGCGAGTGGGGGGAAGGACTGCGGGGTCTCTCCCTCAGCGCTGCCCGCTTCGCCCTCCTGCGCCTGGAGGACGGGCAGCCCCCCGCGCCCAGCTGGAGGTGAGCACCCCACGCTCGGCGGAGCCCCCCCCGCCCCAGATGCCGGGGTCCTCGTTGCGGGTCCCGGATGCGCGCGTGTTCATCTGTCTCGCCTTCCTTGCCTTCGCAGGCCGCAGCTGCTGGTGCTGCTGAAGCTGGACGAGGAGCTGCGGGCGACGCAGCCCCAGTTGCTGGCCCTGGCCGCCCAGCTGCAGGCGGGGAAGGGGCTGACGGTCGTCGGCTCCGTCATCCCCGGGGACCTGCCCCAGGACCAGCCCCGCGCCCGCGCCGCCGAGCAGGTCAGCGTCCCCGCCGGGGGGGTGGTCCCTGTGGGGCTGGGTCCCTATGGAGCTGGTTTTGTGTGGGTGTGGGTCCCTACGGATTGTCGTTCCTATGGAGCTGGGTCCATAAGTGTTAGGGTCCCTGTGGAGGTGGGTCACTATGGAGCTGGGTCGTTATGGGTCAGGGTCCCTAAGGGTCAGCGTCCCTATGGAGATGTTTTTTTGTGAGTATGCGTCCCTACCAGTCACTGTTCCTACGGAGCTGGGTCCCTGTGGGAGTGCGTCCCTATGGGTTAGGGTCCCTACGGAGCTGGGTCCCTATGGGAGTGCGTCCCTCTGGGTCAGGGTCCCTACGGAGCTGGGTCCCTATGGGAGCTGGGGTCGGTGTGCAGCTGGATTCTTATGGGTCAGGGTGCCTACAGAGCTGGTTTTCTGTGGGTGTGGGTCCCTATGGATTGTGGTCCCTATGGAGCTGGGTCTGTATGGGCCAGGGAACTGGGTCCCTATGGAGCTGGGTTCTCATGGGTCAAGGTCTCTATGGAGCCGGGTTCCTATGGGAGCTGGGTCCTTATGAGGCAGGGTCCCTACAGAACTGGGTCCCTATGGAAGCTGGGTCCCTATGGAGCTGCATCCCTATGGGTCAGGGTTTCTATGGAGCTCGGTTTTTATGGTTCAGGGTCCCTATGGGTCAGCGTCCCTATGGAGGTGGTTTTCTGTGGCTGTGGGTCCCTACCGGTCATGGTTCCTAAGGGAGCGGGTCCCTATGGAGCTGGGTCCCTACGGAGCTGGGTCCCTATGGGAGCTGGGGTTGGTATGGAGCTGGATTCTTATGGGTCAGGGTGCCTACGGAGCTGGTTTTCTGTGGGTGTGGGTCCCTATGGATCATGGTCCCTATGGACCTGGGTTCGTATGGGTCAGGGTACCTATGGAGCTGGGTCTGTATGGGCCAGGGAACTGGGTCCCTATGGAGCTGGGTTCTCGTGGGTCAAGGTCTTTACGGAGCCGGGTCCTTATGGAGCTGGGTGCTTATGAGGCAGGGTCCCTACAGAACTGAGTCCCTATGGAAGCTGGGTCCCTATGGAGCTGCATCCCTATGGGTCAGGGTTCCTATGGAGCTCGGTTTTTATGGCTCGGGGTCCCTATGGATCAGCGTCCCTATGGAGGTGGTTTTCTGTGGCTGTGGGTCCCTACTGGTAATGGTGCCTATGGGAGCGTGTTCCTATGGGTCAGGGTCCCTGTGGAGGTGCGTCCCTACGGAGCTGGGTTCCTATGGGAGCTGGGGTCGGTGTGGAGGTGGGTCCTTATGGGTCAGGGTCCCTATGGAGCTGGTTTTCTGTGGGTGTGGGTCCTTACGGATCGTGGTCTCTATGGATCTGGGTCCGTATGGGTCAGGGTCCCTATGGGAGGTGGGTCTATATGGGTCAGTGTCCTCATGGGTCAAGGTCCCTATGGAGCTGGGTCCTTATGGGGCAGGGTCCCTACAGAACTGGGTCCCTATGGGAGCTGGGTCCCTATGGGAGCTGGTTTTGTGTGGGTGTGCGTCCTATAGATCGTGGTCCCAATGGAGCTGTGTTCTTATGGATTAGGATTTCTATAACTCAGCATCCCTATGGAGCTGGTTTTCTGTGGGTGTGGGGCCTTATGGGTCGTGGTTGCTACGGAGTTGGGTCTGTACGGGAGCATGTTCCTATGGGTCATGGTCCCTACGGAGCTGTTTTTTTGTGGGTGTGGGTCCCTACGGATCGTGGTCCCTATGGAACTGTGTCCGTATGGGTCAGGGTTCCTGTGGGAGGTGGGTCCATATGGGCCAGTGTCCTCATGGGTCAAGGTCCCAACGGAACTGGGTCCCTATGGGAGCTGGGTCCCTATGGGAGCTGGGTCCCTATGGAGCTGGTTTTGTGTGGGTGTGGGTCCTATGGATCGTGGTCCCAATGGAGCTGTGTTCTTATGGATTAGGGTTTCTATAACTCAGCATCCCTATGGAGCTGGTTTTCTGTGGGTGTGGGTCCTTATGGGTCGTGGTTCCTATGGAGCTGGGTTCGTATGGGTCAGGGTTCCTATGGGAGGTGGGTCCATATGGGCCAGGGTCCTCATGGGTCAAGGTCCCTATGGGAGCTGGGTCCCTATGGGAGCTGGGTCCTTATGGGGCAGGGTCCCTACAGAACTGGGTTCCTATGGGAGCTGGGTCCTTATGGAGCTGGTTTTGTGTGGGTGTGGGTCCTACAGATCGTGGTCCCTATGGAGCTGTGTTCTTATGCATTAGGGTGTCTGTAACTCAGCATCCCTATGGAGCTGGTTTTGTGTGGGTGTGGGTCCTTATGGGTCGTGGTTCCTACGGAGCTGGGTCCCTACGGGAGCGTGTTCCTATGGGTCAGGGTCCCTGTGGAGGTGGGTTCCTATGGGAGCTGGGTCCTTATGGAGCTAGGTTCTTACGGATCAGGGTCCCTATGCATCAGCATCCCTACGGAGCTGCTTTTCTGTGGGTTTTTTATGGGTCAGGGTCCCTACGGAGCTGGGTCCCTATAGAAGCGCATCCCTATGGATCAGACTCACTATACATTTAGATCCCTGCGGGCTGGGGTGCCCGGGGTGGGCGGGTCCCTATGAGATTTGTCTCCCCGTAGCTCTGGCTCCCTATGGGGTGTCCCCCCCCCCCCGGCACCGGGAGACACCCCCAGCCCCTGACCGCTCTCTCCCCTCGCCGCCCCCCCAGGCGCTGCGGGCAGGGCTGGCCGGGGCGGGGGCGCGGGGCTTCGTACAGGTGCTGGTGGCACCGGGTCGGGGGCCGGGACTGGCGGCACTGGTGCAGGGCTGCGGGCTGGGGGCCCTGCGCCCCAACGCCGTCCTGATGGGCTGGCCCCACGGCTGGCGCCGGCGGCACGACCCCGTGGCTGCCCGGAGATTTGTCGGTAAGGGGGGGGGAACACGGGGGGGGGGCAGGAGAGGAAGAAGGGGCATATGGGGGAATTTGGGGATGTGGGGGTGGGATACGGGGAGGCGTGGGGAGCGAGGGGGGGGACACGGGGCAGACACAGGGGAACGGGGAGGAGATGGGGGGACTGGGGGGGACACGGGGGGCAGGAGGGACCGGGGGGCACAGCTGGGGACGTGGGAGAACAAGGTGGGATGTGGATGTGAGGGGGACAGGGGACCTGGGGGTCCTGTGGGGCTGGGACCCTCTCCCCCTCTCCCCCCTCTCCCCCCTCTCCCCCTCTCCCCCCTTTCCCCCCTCTCCCCTCTCCCCCCTCTCCCCCCTCTCCCCCCTCTCCCCAGCAGTGGGGGCTGCGGGGGTCTGCGCCCCCCAAGCCCCCCCCACCCTCCCTGCTGTCCCCCTAGAGCTGCTGCGGGTGGCGGGGGCTGGTGGCCGGGCGCTGCTGGTGGCCAAGGGACCGCTGGGGGCCGGCGCGCCGGGGGGGACGCTGGACGTCTGGTGGGTGGTGGGCGACGGGCGCCTGCTCACCCTCCTGCCCCTGCTGCTGCGACAGCACCCCGTACGTGGGGCTGGGGGGGGCCAGGGTGGGTGCTGGGGGGGGGGCAGGGGCTGCTGGGGGGCCAGGGGGGGTGCTGGGGGGGCTACGAGTACTTTAGGGCAGGAGAGGGAGTGGGGGGGTTATGGGGTGCTGCGGGGGGGGATGGGGGTGCTGGGGGGGCTATGGGGTCTATAGGGCAGGAGAGGGAGTGGGGGGGTTGTGGGGTGCTGGGGGGGGCCAGGGTGGGTGCTGGGGGGGGCTAGGGGCTGCTGGGGGCCCAGGGGGGATGCTGGGGGGGCTATGGGTTCTATAGTGCAGGAAAGGGAGTGGGGGGGTTATGGGGTGCTGGGGGGGGGGCAGGGTGGGTGCTGTGGGGTTTAGGGGTTGCTGGGGGGCCAGGGGAGGTGCTGGGGGGACTAAGGGGTGTTGGGGGGGCTATGGGTACTGGGGGGGGGTTATGGGGTGCTGTGAGTCGGGTGGGTGCCGTTGGGAGCAACGGGTGCTGGGGGGGCTCTGGGGTGCTGTGGGGCAGGGGTGGGTGCTGTGGGGGGGCTCTGGGGTGCCGTGGGGCAGGCGCTATGGGGTGCTGTGGGGACTGCAGGGTGCGGCGGGCCGGGCGCTGTCGGTGCCGTGGGGCGGGCGCCGTGGGGCGGTCGCCGTGGGTCACCGTGGGGCTCTGTGGGGCTGGCGCCGTGGGTCACCGTGGGGCTCCGTGGGTCACCGTGGGGCTCCGTGGGGCGGGCGCCGTGGGTCGCCCCAGGCGTGGCGGGGGTGCCGGGTGCGGCTGTTCACGGTGGCGTTGCTGGAGGACAACAGCGTGCGGCTGCGGCGGCTGCTGGAGGCCGTCGCCCGCCGGAGGGGGCTGCCCGCCCAGACCCACGTCGTCGAGCTGGTGAGACCTGGGTGTCCCCCCCCCCGCAAAAAACGCCTGGGTCGTCCCCCCCCCAAAAAAACCCGCCAACGCCTGACTCTCTTCCCGCAGCACGACAGCGACGTCTCGGCGTACACCTACGAGCGGACGCTGATGATGGAGCAGCGCTCCCAGATGCTGCGGCAGATGCGGCAGGCGCAGGTAACGCCGCGGGACGCCGCGCCCGGGGAGAGGTGGGGGCCCAGGGTCGCCGCGTGCCCCCAGCCCCAGCGACGCGGACGCAGAGGACGGGGCGGCGACGCGCTGCAGCGGGGGGGGGGACACGACACGTCGTGGGGCGTGACGTCGCACAGCGTCGTCGCATGACGTCACGCCTGCGGAGGGGGTGGGGACCTGGGGCTGCCACGCGCCCCTGGCGGGCAGGCGGGACCCGGTGCACGGTGACACGCGACGACGTGCCGCAGCAGGGGGTGATGTCGCGAGGTGTGACATCGTATGTGACTGCCAGTGATGTCACAGGGAGGCCCCACCCCATCGCAGGCCCCCAGTGCCGGGGAGGAGGAGGAGGAGGAAGAGGAGGGAGGTGCCCCCCGCCGGGGCCCCAGCCCGTGAGTGCCACTGGGGGGACTGGGATGTACTTGGGGGGGTGGCATTGGGAGGCGCTGGGGGGGGACACTATGGATCATACTGGGAGTCATGGAGAGGGCACTGGACCATACTGGTTTGAGGCTGTGGGCCACGCTGCAAGTCATGGCGGGGGTCTGGACCATACCAGGACTTGCTGGGAGGTGTATACTGGGAGGGAGGAAGGGATTTAGGGCTATACTGGGAGGCGGGGGGGGGGGGGGGGGCGGCAGCAAGGGATGCTGGGGGTGGGGGGGATGCGGGCACTGGTGGGCACCGGCCCGTACTGGTGCGCACTGGTGGTGACTGGTGGTCGCCGGGGAGGGGGAACGTGCGGCGCATGCACGCGGCGGAGCGGCTGAACGAGGCGGTGGGGCGGTGCTCGGGGGGGGCCCGGCTGGTGCTGCTGGACCTGCCCCCCCCGCCGCCCCCCCGGCCCCCCCGGCCCCTCGACAACTGTATCCTGCGGGGAGGGGGAATGGGGAAAAACACGGGAAAGAACAGAAAAGGGTGGGGGGGAACTGGGAGGAATGGGGGGAAATGGGGAAGAAATGGGGCAGGCGGGGAAACTGGGGTGGAATGGGGAAAACCAGGGAAAAAACAGAGGAGAAATGGTGGTGGTGGTGGGGGAATGGGAAGAAACGGGGAAAAAATGGGAAAGAGAGAGGGGAAATGGAAAATGGGGAAAAATGGGGAGAATGGGGTGGAGCGAGGAGATGCGCAAAGCGGGGAGAAACAGCAAATGGGGGAACAGGGAGATGTGGTGAAAATGGGGGAAAGCCAGGAGAAATGGGAAAACTGGAAACGGGGGGGGGGAGTGGGGCACGAACAGGGGAAATGGGCAAACTGGGGCAACATTGGGTGGAAAATAGCGGAATGGGGAGAAAAGGGGAGGAAAAAAGGGGGGGAGGAGCGGAGAGAAAGATGGGGTAAAGTGAGGCACAAACCCAGGCAAAAATGAGGCAAAATGGGCAAAACGCAGAGTTTGGGGTTCTGTGAAAACAGAGCAAAACCAGGGAAACTGGGGCAAAACCGGGACGGAAGTGGGAGAAATGAGACAAAACCGGGCAAAAATGGGGTAAACCACTGAAAATAGGCTGAAAAATGGGGAAACCGTGGGGAAGACCGGGGCAAAATGGGTCAGTGGGGGGAACTGGGGCGGGGGGGCCAGCTGGAGGGGGCTTATGGGTCGATTGGGGGAAATTGGGGGCAGTTCTGGGGTGGCGGGGAGATGGGGGGCAGTTGGGGGGGAATTGGGGGGCAGTTCTGGGGCAGTGGGGGCACTTGTGGGTCAGCCGTGGGTCAGGCCCTTGACGTGGGTCAGACCTGGAGTTCCTGGAGGTGCTGACGGAGGGGCTGGGGCCGGTGCTGCTGGTGCGGGGGGGCGACGGGGACCCCCCCGGCCCCTGAGTGCACCAGTACGGCCCAGCACCGCCCACCACCGGCCCAGTACGGGCCCAGCGCTCCCAGTACGATGCCAGCCTGAGCCGCAACTCTTCAAGCACGATCCCAGTACGGGCCCCAACGCTCCCAGTACGACGCCGGTCTGGGTCATAGCTGTCCGAGTATGATCCTGGTATGGGACCAAACGCTCCCAGTATAGCACCTGTGCTTCCAGTACAATGCCAATCTGGGTCACAGCTCTCCAAACACAATCCCAGTGTGGGCCCAGTGCTCCCAGTATGATGCCAGCCTGAGCCACAGCTCTTCCAGCATGATCTTAGTGTGGGCTGCCACACTCCCAGTATGGGCCCAGTGCTTCCAGTATCGCACCAGTGCTCTCGAGTACGATGCCAGCCTGAGCCGCAGCTGTCTGAGTCAGATCCCAGTATGGACCCCAGCGCTCCCAGTATAGCACCAGTGCTCCCAATATGATGCCACCCTGAGCTACAGTTAAAGTAAGATTCCAGTATGAGCCCCAATGTTCCCATTAGGAGCTCCAGTGTTTCCAGTATGGGCCCAGTGCTCTCACTAGAATGCTAGCCTGGGCTGCAGCTGCCCGAGTACAATCCCAGTATGGGCCCAGTGCTCCCAGTGTGGGCCCCAAGGCTCCCAGCGCACCTCCAGTGCAATCACAGTGGTCCCAGTAGGGCCCTGGTGCTCCCAGCGCATGTCACCAATAAACGGTTTCCACTCCACTCCGCCCTGGCGCCTCCTTGGGCTGAGTCCCAAAACCCCTGGGATTCCCCCCAAAATGCCGTCACCAGCCTGCCAGAGCCTTTATCGACGGGGGGGGGGGGGCGCACCGCTGCGTGTCACGGGATCGAGCCCCCTCCCCGGTGAGGTCAGAGGGGTTGGGGGGGGGAAACCCCAGCGTCTGGGCATTCTTGGGGGTGCTGAGGAATGGGGGGGCAGCAGCCCCTGCGGCACCCCACGGCTCCAGCACCCTCAGGGCTGCGGGGGGACGGATGGGGGGGGACAGGGTGTCCCCGTCACCCATGCGCCAAACACCCGGCACCGTGGGGGGGTGGGACACGGGGGGGGTGACCAGCATGGGGGACGACTGTCGGGTGATGGGGGGGGGGGTGACCGATGCGGGGGTGACTGTCATCGGGACAGGCTCTCGGGGGACTTTGGGGACGACTGACGCGGGGCTGACTGTTGCAGGGACCGTCGGGGCCGACTGTCGGGGGACGCGCGTGGGCTGGCGGCCACGGAGCAGCACCCCCGGCAGGGGAGCACCCCAGGTACGCGGGGCGGCCGTGGGGGGACGGGGGACACCCCAAATCCCCTCCAAACTCCCTTCCTTGCCCCCCGCCCCAAGCTTCACCATCCCCCAGCTCCAGCAACCACTTGAAGTGCCACCCCCAAACCACCGCCGCTGCTGCCATCGTGGGGGGGTGGCACTCGGGGGGTCACCAGAGTAGGGACATCCCGATGGGCCGGTGGCCCGTGGACAACTCCCCCCCCCCACCATAAGAAGAGGCCAGGGGAGGGAGTTTGCTGCGACGTCAAACCCCACGGTGGTTTGTGCCGTGGACACGGCAGCGGAGATGCCTTGAAGGTGCCGCAACCTACGCTTCCACCCGTGGTAGGACGCGTGCCGCCGTGTCCCCGCCGGAGCCGGCCTGGGTGGCCCCCAGGTCGCCTCCTGTCCTGGGCGACCACCGCGATGGGTGAAGCTGGAGCCACGGGGCTGGCTGACGGCGGTAGATGTTTGATGGACGATTTACGGACGTTGGAAAGACAATTTTTGCAGCTGAAGGGACCGATAGCTGCGTAGCTGTCGCAGGACGGGCAGGAGGCGGTGGCTGGTGGAGTGGCACCGAGCAGGACCTCGCTGCGGTGGGCCGCGGGCTGCGGTGGTCCCGGCTTTGGCTGGGCTGGTGCGTGCGTGGGGTTGGTGACCGCAGCAGGTCTGCAGAAGGTCTCCAGGTCTCTCCCTGCCTCTGTCTCCCTCTCCGTCTGCCCACCTATCTGTCCAGTTCCCCAAACCTTTTCTTCTTCCACCAGCGCTGCCCTCTGCCCCGTCACCATCAACATTTTTCCTACATCGCCTCTATGTGGCACAACACCCATATTTTTTAATTTTTTCTTGCGTTTAATTTTACCCTGTCCCGGCTCTCTCCTCCACCTCTTCTGGCATCCCTCCTCCCTCCCTCTGTCCTGCGGCACTGAACCTCAAGCTGCTGGCTGATGTCTCCTGTCCCTGGGTGAATAAACATTTCTCTGTCCCTCTGTGCCCCTGGGTGGGTCTGGGGTCCCTGGGCAGGGTCTGGGGGGGGGTGAGGAGCTGTGGGGTGGGCTGGGGCAGCTCAGGTGGGACCCATGAGGTGACGATGGGGCTGGGCTGGTGGTTTAAAAGGCTGCAGGTGGGGATGGGCTGGGGCAGCTCCAGGTGCAGCTGGTGAGGTTTCTGTTCCAGAGGGAGCTCCTGTGGGAAGCCTCCTGGGAGAGGAGTATGAAGGCGCCCACCACTCGCTCCTGGGTCAGACAGCCGGCATCGCGGAGGAGGAAGGAGCAGAGGCAGAGAGAGGAGCCTCGGGGCGGCGAGGGTCTTCTGCTGACGCCAGGAGCTGCGGTGAGTTGCGCGTCCGGGCCCGTCGCTGCCGTGCTTCTCCAAATCTCTGCCTGTCCCTGCCTCCATCTCCCTTTCGGGCTGTCCTGCTCCCCGGAGGAGAGCAACTCCTGCCAACGCTGCCCTGTACCTCATCGCCTCCGACATTTCCTTTCTGTGCCTCCCCCTTTCTGGCTCCCCACCCACTGTTATTTCATTTTTCCCACACTGCCTTCTTCCCTGTTGCTGGTGAAAATTGCGTTTCTAGGTCTCCCTCTGCCCAGCGACCTGTGTCTGTTTTCAGCGACTCCTGCTCTGCACCCCATCGCTCTTCCAAGGTGCTTTCCCCGGGGCTGTCTGTCCAGCTCTCTCTCCTGATATTTAACTTCTTACCCACGTGGCCAGTACCCCCTTGCTTTCTGAATTTTCTCTCTCTGTCTACGTTTATCCAGTTCCCTCTCTGTGTTTATTTCTTCTTGCCTGTCCTCTACTTCATCACTTCTTAACTTTTGTTTCCATGTCTTTATTTATTTAGTTAGCTGAGCCTATTTCTTATTTTTTTTTCCTCCCTGTTCTCAATCCTGTCAGTTTTCTTACTGTCAACTTTTATCCAGTTTGCTCTCCCTACTTTTTAATTTTTCCTCTCTGTTCTTCTATGCTGTCGCTTTTACATTTTCTTTTGACATCTCTGTTGATTTAGTTTGTTGCCCCTATTTTTTGTCTCTCTTCTTACTCCTTCCACTGCTGAAATTTTACTTCTCCTTTTATCAAGCTCCCTATCCCTTTAAAATTCTTTCCTGTCTGTTCCTTACCCCGTTGCTGTTAAAATTTTCTTTCCATTCTCCTCTCTTTCTCCCTGAATCCTTTTCTTTACAGTTTTTTCTTGTCTTTCCCTAATGCCATTGCCTATGTCAACTTTTATCCAGTTTGCTGTCTATACTTTTTATTCTTTTCTGGTTTGTACACTGTTGCTTTTAAAGCTTTTTCTGTCTCTCTTAGTTCGCTGTCACTATTTCTTAATTTCTCCTTATTTCCTTAACCCCCAGCCTGCTGCCATGCAGGAGAGCTCAACAGGCTCTGGGCTGTCCACTATTTATGGAGTAAGACGATTGACTTATAGTCATATTTGCATACCAGCCGTGTTTCGGTTGGCACGTGCTCGACTAGCCCTCAGCTATTGTGGTGTTATCTGTCTCGCCCGAATCCAGTTTGAGCCGGACGCAGCCATCACGACCAGACACATCCATCACGACCGCCGCTGGTGGTTATCACTTGAGCAGGATTATTGGAAATAAAGGTCAGGTTTTGGGGGGGGGGGGGAGCACACTGTCACAAACACCTCCGGGGATGGTGACTCCACCACTTCCCCAGGCAGCCTGTTCCAATGCTTGACAACCTTTTTGGTGAAGAAATTTTTCCTAATCTCCAATCTAAACCTCCCCTGGTGCAACTTGAGGCCATTTCCTCTCGTCCTATCACTTCTAACTTGGGAGAAGAGACCGACCCCCACCTCGCTACAACCTCCTTTCAGGTAGTTGTAGAGAGCGATGACGTCTCCCCTCAGCCTCCTTTTCTCCAGACTAAACAACCCCAGTTCCCTCAGCCGCTCCTTGTAAGTTCTCTAGACCCTTCTCCTTGTCCTCCAGACCCTTCACCAGCTTTGTTGCTCTTCTCTGGACACGTTCCAGCACCTCAATGTCTGTCTTGTAGTGAGGGACCCAACACTGAACACAGTATTTGAGATGCAGCCTCACCAGTGCTGAGTACAGGGAGACGATCACTCCCCTAGTCCTGCTGGCCACACCATTTCTGACACAAGCCAGGGTGCTGCTGGCCTTCTGTTAAAGGGTTTTCAAACATGGGTTTCTCTAGGTTTGCTTTATTAACAACTCAGAGTTGGGCCACCACCGCAGTGAATGGCAAAAGATAACTCAAAAACGCCTTCTATATGTATACGATTTTACAAAACAATACGTAATTGATGATTTGTCAAAAGAAGTTCTAGGCGTTCTTCCACGAGCTCTCACTTCTCTATTCTCCAGTGCTTTCAAAAGTCTAATACATTTTCCTGTCTCAACTGATTCTTATTGTCTTTTCCTGGTTCTTCTCAAGTTAGTGGTTGTAGGCAGAAGGTCTCCGGTCACCACAATCACTTATCTTCTTACACATCAAAGATCACCTTTGAATTTCTGAAAATCACTCGGGCTATTCTATTAATTTATCTTGTTCTAAAGTTAATCACTTACTCCCATGTCTTAGGTCTAAGATGTATGATCTTTCTTCTGTTGATTCAGCTTGACTGGGTTTTAAGCCAGCCATGGTGAGGGCTACACATAGGACAAATAAGCAGCTTATGCATATTGTTTTATAAGCACCTGCATTCTATTAATCATATCTAAAGCAATCTCTAATCATTAGTTATATGTCTGATATGAATAGTCTTAGAAACAGTGAGTCTTAAGGCCTAGTTCCCTTTACACCTTCTTGGCCACCTGGGCACACAGCTGTCTCGTATTCAGCCGGCTGTTGACCAACACCCTGTCCCGTTTTTGGCTGGGATAGAGTTCGTTTTCTTTCTAGTAGCTGCTATAGTGTTGTTTTGGATTTAGGATGAGAAGAACGTTGATAACGCACTGAAGTTTTCAGTTGTAGCTAAGCAGTGTTTGCACCAAGTCAAGGATTTCTCAGCTTCTCGTGCCCAGCCAGCAAGAAGGCTGGAGGGGAGGGCAGGGGACACAGGGAGGGCAGCTGACCCAAACTGGCCAAAGGGGTATTGCATACCATGTGACGTCATGTCTAGTATATAAACTGGGGGAAGTGGGGCTGGGAGGGATCACCGCTTGGGAACTAACTGGGCACCAGTCAGCGGGTGGTGAGCAATTGCATTGTACATCGCTTGTTTTGTATATTACAATCCTTTTATTATTATTATTATTATCTTCCTTTCTGTCCTGTTAAACTGTCTTTATCTCAACCCATGAGTTTTACCTCTTTATTTATTTTTTTTTTTTCTTCCCCCAATTCTCTCCCTCATCCCACTGGGTGCAGTGGAGCGGGCAAGTGGCTGTGTGGTGCTTAGTTGCCAGCTGGGGTTAAACCACAACACACCCCCAGGTCCTTTTCCGCTGGGCAGCTTTCCAGCCGCTCTTCCCCAAGCCTGTAGCGCTGCGTGGGGTGGTTGTGACCCAAGTGCGGGACCCGGCATTGAGCCTTATTGAACCTCATGCCACTGGCCTCCACCCATCGATCCAGCCTGTCCAGGTCCCTCTGCAGAGCCTTCCTACCCTCGAGCAGATCAACAGCTCCTGCCCAACTTGGTGTCATCTGCAAACTTACTGAGGGCACGCCTCGGTCTTCTCATCCAGAGCATTGATAAAGATATTAAAGAGAACTGGCCCCGAAACTGAGCCCTGGGGAACACCACTTGTGACTGGCCGCCAGCTGGGTTTGACTCCATTCTCCACCACTCTTTGGGCTCAGCCATCCAGACAGTTTTTTACCCAGCAAAGAGGACACCTGTCCAAGCTGTGAGCAGCCGGTTTCTCCAGGAGAACGCTGCGGGAAACGGCATTAAAGGCTTTACTAAAGTCTAGGTAGACAACATCCATGGCCTTTCCCTCATCCACTAAGCGGGTCACCTTGTCATAGGAGATCGCGTTGGCCAAGCAGGACCTGCCTTTCATAAACCCATGATGTCTGGCCCGACCACCTGGTTGTCCCGTACGTGCCGTGTGACGGCACTCAAGGTGATCCGCTCCGTAACCCCCGGCACCGAGGTGAGGCTGACAGGCCTGTAGTTCCCCAGATCCTCCTGGCCCTTCTTGTAGACGGCTGCCACGTTTGCTAACCTCCAGTTGACTGGGACCTCCTCCGGTTAGCCAGGGCTGCTGATAAACGATGGGAAGTGGCTTGGTGAGCACCTCCACCAGCTCCCTCGGTACCCTTGGGTGGATCCTATCCGGCCCCACAGACGTGTCTAAGTGATGTAGCAGGTCGCTAACCATTTCCCCTTGGATTATGGGGGCTTCGTTTTGCTCCCTGTCCCTGTTGTCCGGCTCAGGGGTCTTACTATTGAAGACTGAGGCGAAGGCGGCAGTAAATATCTCGTCCTTTTCCTCAGCCTTTGTCACTATGTTTCCCCCCCCGCATCCAATAAAGGATGGAGAGTGTCCTTAGCCCTCCTTTTGTTCCCAAGGTATTTATAATATTTTTATTGTCTTTTACAGCAGTAGCCAGATTAAGTTCTAGTTGGGCTTTGGCCCTTCTCATTTTCTCCCTGCATAACCTCGTGACATCCTTGTAGTGCTCCTGAGTTGCCTGCCCCTTCTTCCAAAGGCCCGTGTGTCCATTTATTTAGTTTGTTATTCCTATTTTCTAATTTTTTCCTCTCTTAACACCTTCAATTTTGAATTTTTGTTTCTATGTGTACTTTTATCTAGTTTTCTGTCCCTGTTTTTAATTTTTTTCCTGTCCTGTAACTCATCACTTTTGAAATTTATTTCTATCTCTACTTTTATCAACTTGTCTGTTGCTATTTTTTAATTTTTTCCTGTCTGTCCTGTACTTTTGCTTTTAAAATTTTTATTTAATGTCTACTTTTATTGAGTTAACTGTGTTTATTTTTTAATTTGTTCTTGTCTGTCCTGTACCCTGTCGCTTTTTAAATTTTCTTTTTATGTTCCGCCCCCCCACCAACCCCATGGTTCATCCTGAGGCTTTAGAGGGTCTCCTCAACACACTTTTATCCCTGGAGTGTCATTTGTACCCCTCTCGGTTTGTCAGAACATCTCCTCTTCCTCAGAGCACTCTTTGTGTCCTCTCCTCCATCTCGCTTGCCTCCAGTGGGTCCGTGCCTCCCTCATGACATCTGTACTCTGTTCAAATCCTCTCCCGCGTACCTTTGTGCCCTCGAGCCTTCTTCTGTGTCTCTGGCCACCTCAGCACACCTCTGTCTGTCACGATGCTTCCTGCGAGCGTCCTTGTGTTCCATCGCTATCCTCGAGTTCTGCAGCAGGCTTTGTTTCTTTTTTATTCAGAGACAACTCTTCCTCCGGCTTTCATCGTGAACCAGGGCACTCTTGCCTTCCCTTCTGCCATGTCAGATGCCTCCGTTCGGTCCCTGGTCCCCTGAGGACATCCGTACTCCGTTCAGATCCCTTCCCGAGTACCTCATCGTGTCAGCAATCCTGTGTTTGTCTCTACGTCCACGTTCCCTGGAGCCCTTGTTCCCATCACGACGCCTCCTGAGACCGTCGTCGCGCCCCGTGGCACCCTTCAAGCTCTGCAGCCCTCTTTGCATCGCTCTTATTCAGGCAGAACCCTTCCTCAGGCTTTCTTTGTGCCCCAGAGCTCTCTTACCTTATTCACTGCCATCTCATTCAATCACTCATCCCCTGGGGACATCTGTACATTGCTGGGACACTTTCTTGAGTTTTGTGTTGTGTCCCAGAGCCGCCTTCTGTCTTTCACTCTCAGCACGCTTCTCCTGCCATCGTCGCTTCTCCTGCCATCGTCGCTTCTCCTGCCATCGTCGCTTCTCCTGCCATCGTCGCTTCTCCTGCCATCGTCGCTTCTCCTGCCATCGTCGCTTCTCCTGCCATCGTCGCTTCTCCTGCCATCGTCGCGCCTCCCGAGGCCATCCTTGTGCCCCGTGTTCTTATGGGATCTAATTCTGCTTTGCCATTCATTCCCATCCAGAAGGTAGTTCTGGTAGAAGTTAGGTGGTACGCGCAGTCTTGGTAGACATGAAGCGTAACCCCAGAGCATTTTGGCTTTTGTATAGGAAACTAAAGCCTGTCATTTTTGATAATAATATTGTTATTGCATTTAACAAACTACTTTCTTACGTAGCTTAGTAGGACATGTATCTTTTTTGATCGGCGTCCCAGAACAATTGAGTTCAGTTCCCTACCCGCTCACGTTACCGATGCAATAGTTGTAGCTGTAGTACAAGAGCAGGTATCGTCGTTTCCAGTAAGGATCGCTTTCTCTGTTCAGGGCTTTGCTTGCTGTAAATTTAAGGCAGGTGAGAACAGTGCTGCTGCTCCTCCAGATGACTTGATAACTTCTGGTGGTTTGCCCTTCCCCTTTCCCAGATGATTGTGGGAAGGGTGGTGGGCAGGGGCCAGAGTATTTGAGCCCCAGGCTCTGCTCAGGGAGCTCATTGTGCTCCTGGGTTTCTCTGGTGTTGGTGCTCAGCTCTTCCTTGAGTCCTTTGTGGCTTTTGAGCTGGCTCAGCCCTTTGGGAAGAGGTGTTTTGACGTTTGGGGAAGCGGAGGGGTCTGTCTGAGGTAAGAGCTTCAGGACCAGCCAAAGTTCAGCAGCCTGTGTAGTAGAAAGTAACACTTGTATGCAGCTTCCCCCCCCCTCAGGTCAGTAATTTTGTTTTGAGTATTCAGGGGTGGAAGGATGGTTTAATAGTATGCATTGGTTTTTTTTTAATTCTCGATGCATTGTGTTTTCCTGGAATTCCTGACTTTATTGAAAACGGAACCTTGTTTTTTTTCAGCAGTTTTGCTGTATACTGTGTAAGTTGCTGATATCATCTCTCTGAATAGGATGGATGGGGGCAGCATTTAGCAGGGGTTAAGGTGAGTGTCTTCTATGCATCTGTATATGGAGTTTTAGTATTTCTGAAGAAAGCAGCAGGGCCATGAGGCACAGTGTCTTTCAGGGTCTGGGATGGCTTCTCGCCTTTCCTTGTTGCCCACAGAATGCCGTGTTGTTCCTAGAACCTTTGGAATTGGATGAGCGTTTGAGGTGAGCTGTGGAGTAGCGAGGAGGAGCATGGGGCTGGTGACTTCTCATGAGCGCTATGCTAATTTTGTGTCTCTCGGTATCTTAGGTACCAGAAGCGATGACGGCCGCAGGGTCTGACTCTGGAATGAGCGGGTAAGCGAACGCTGTGGTGCTTGTGAGGAAGGGGGGAGTTGAGAAAGTAGATGGGATGTTTACTCCCTTTTCTGGTTTTGGTGGTGGTGTTTTTTTTTTTTTTTTATTGCAGTTGATGAAGAGGAACCTGGCGACTGCGGGAACATCCCAGTTAGCCCGTGTGGTTTTTGTTGAGGATGGGTTCAGACCCTGGGCCCTCTGAAAGCTAAGTTGAGGGACCAGGGCTGGGGAGAGGCTGGGAGGTAGGGGCAAGTTTGGGAACTGCAGGGAGGGGTTTTAAAGTTAGTGTAGGAGGGCAGAGCTGTCCAGGAACAGTCCCCTTTGGGCAGGTAAAGAGAGCGGGTTGCTTTTCAGCGTGAGACCAGCGTGTGCCGGGCAGGGCAGTTCCAGCCTGTGTCCGTGGTGGTGTGTAGTTCGTGTAGTCTGTCTTCTGTGCCTCAGACCTTCCTCGGGTCTCGATGTCGACGTCGCTCTTTGCGCTGGGGGAGCACGGCACGCGCTTCGGGCGCAGTCCCAAGGGTCTTGAATGCCCGTACTCGTCGGCACGGTGCCAGTCGGGTGTTTCTTTTCTTGCGTTAGGAGCTCTAAAGCGTGGCTCGGTCTCGGCAGGTTCTGGTCGGTCCTCTTTTGCAGCATTCTTCTGGGCTGCGTCGGCAGCTCTGCTCTCTAGCCATCCGTTTTCTTGGACTGGAACTTCTTCCCCGCATCCTGACGTTCTTAGGTCTTGAGGCCAGGCTCCTCGCGCATCCGTCGCCTCTGTTTTGACAGTACCGTCCTGTAACGGGCCGTAACTTTTGACTCCACTTCTCGGGGTCTGCCGTAGAGCCTCCTCGCCTCATGGGTTTGGGCCCCGTAGGTCGTCTTGCCCGACGGCGCCTCCCGTCTGGGAGTCATTCTTCTTGCTGGGAGTCTTCTCTCTCTTTGAATGACATTGTTTGTAGCGTTCCGTGTAGCGTCGGGCTGCGCATGGGTGTGTTTGGCTTGGAGCTGCTCTGTGTTAAAGGATTTTCAGTCATGGGTTTCTCTAGGTTTGCTTTATCAACAGCTCAGAGTTGGGCCACCACCGCAGTGAATGGCAACCTTCCAAAAATTTCCCAATCTTATATAGCTTTTTACCACCCATTGTCCCAGTCCAAAGTCTTTGTAATTTTCCAGTCGATCTCTGTTCCCACGTCGTTATCATTCATCATCTTATCTCATCAATTCTCGTGTCCCGGTTCTTCTCAAGTTAGTGGTCGTAGGCAGAAGGTCTTGGGTCACCACAATCACTTATCTTCTTACACATCAAAGATCACCTTTGAATTTCTGAAAATCACTCAGGCTATTCTATTATTTATCTTGTTCTAAAGTTAATCACTTACTCCCATGTCTTAGGTCTGAGATGTATGATCCTTCTTCTGTTGATTCAGCTTGACTGGGTTTTAAGCCAGCCATGGAGGGGGAGACACGTAGGACAAATAAGCAGCTTATGCATGTTGTTTTATAAGCACCTGCATTCTATTAATCATATCTAAACCAATTTCTAATCATTAGTTATATGTCTAGTACAAATAGTCTTAGAAACAATAAGGCTTAAGGCCTAGTTCCTTTTACAGCTGTGTGGACAGCCACGTCGATAGCGTTTTGTGGAGACGATTGGAGCCGTGTGGCAGGGGCTGTTGAGGGGTGGTGAAGCGGATTTGAATCTTTAAGGTGTTAAGGCTTGCATGTGATGGGCTTAAAGTTTGGCCATTTTTTTTTTTTTTTTCCTTTATGGCAGGCTGTAGTTGGACTCCAGATGGTATTCTAGATGGAATCGAGGCTTCTGGAGTTGTTAAGCTCTTGCTCTGTATCCAGGTGACTTGTTCAATATGGTTTTATTTTTGAGATGTGGAGGGACAAGATGCATGCCACAGAGCGACGGAGGAGGGGAGCGGAGCGCTGCGAGAAGGTGGGTCTGCGAGGGAGTCGGAGGGAAGATGCGGCTGGTGGCTCTACGAGATTGCCTTGCTTTGCTGCGCTTTGCGTTGTTTTGCATTGTATTGGTCTGTATTTGGTTTTGTCTTGTGTTGTTTTGGTCTGTACTTGTATTGGCTGTCACGTGAGGCCGTCTCGCATTGTATTGCTTGATATTGGTTTGTGTTCTACCGCTCTGTACTTGTATTGACTGCAATCTGAGAGTCTCTTGCGCTGGCCCTGTCTTGTGTTTTTGTCTGGTATGGCGGTGCTCCGAGTTGTTTTGCCTTGACTGAGATAAGAGTACTGCCTTGTATGGCATTATATTTGCATGTGAATTGCACGGCTCTATGTTTGTGTGTGTATTGTATGGCGTTGCAGAGATAGCACAGAGGGTTAAATGACTTTGGGTTCTTTGCGTGCGAGGCGTTGAGTGGATTGCAATTGGATCGTGAAGTAGCATAGGGTAAGGCAGTACCCGGGCAATGGTGTTCATATTGTTTATGTGGACACTTTGTGGCAAGCTTGTAGAAATGGTCAAGGCCTTGCGGTCTGACTAGCAGCGTGACGGGCCTCGCAGTGATCGGTAACTTTGGGACAGCTCTGTGTTTGTGACGATCTGGTTTTTCAAGTGCCGTGGAGGACGCTGACTGTGAGGAGGTGTTATTTTTGGAAGAGGTGGGAAGCAGGCGAGGGGAGCGCTGGAGGATTTTTTTGGTCAAGGATGAAGTGTCTATTCAACAGTTTTGTGTGCTGTTTTTGCAGGTGATCACGGGGCAAGAGGCGGTTGAAGGAACCTTGCATGTAGGTGACGTGGCTGCTATGGACGTTGGACTGTGACATGTAGCACTGTGAAATCGAAGTAGTGGGTTGAAAATGCAGGGGTGGTGGAGATGATGGTGTGTGGTGAAACGTTGGTGTAACGGAAGGGTAGTTTGTGGGGAGTTTGGAAGGAAGTCGGGCTCGGGCTGGGGTTTTCACAGGCAGGGCGATTTTTGAGGCCCCCGGTGCCGCAGACACGGGGTGACGGCCCCTCGAGGCCCGTGGGTGGTAGGATGGGTGAGTTGAGAGTGAGGGCTGGCGTGCGTGTGATCTGAATGAGTGGTGTGTTGTGAATGTGCGTAACCTTGTAGGGTTATGTGGTTTAGCCTTTTTATGTTTTTTCCTTTCAGGTTGGATGTAGAGTTGAGGTATTTTTCAGGGAATTAGAAAAAAAAAAAAAAAAAAAATTAGAATTAAAAAAAAACCAGCGGGTGGATGAGTAGGTTTTTGGTTTGTGGTTTTTTTTTTTTTTTTTTCCCCCCCTGACTGGGGTTTTTTTTTCCCTGGTCCCAGCCGCTCCGTGAGGCGATGTTCATCGCCAATGTTCGGATGGGGATTGGGCTTCGGCCAGCATTTTCGCAGGCAGGGCGATTTTTTTCAAGGCTCCCGGGAACAGCGTTCCTGTGGAGTGCTCCCCTGGAAAGTGGCAATTGCCGGTCAGCACAGGGAAATATGTTGTTCAGTGGATGGTCTTTGGAAGACAGTTGAGGATTTTGTGGACGAAGGGTGTGGGGAGTTGGACTAGATGGCCAGCATTGAGGAGGCCAGGGTTGTGAAGTGCATGGGTGTAACTGTATTTTTCCATGGTGGGTTTGTAAAATCTTTGGGTGGTCTTTGTAGTTTGTGATGTAATGATATTTTTCAATTTTTATTTTTGTGCCTAGGTGTGGAAGTCGACAGTCTGTCAAGAAGAGCTCACTTGCTCGTTTTCTGCTCGGGAACAGGGATCGTGGAGGTAACGTCACCTCAGGGAGGAGAACTTCTGAACGTGAAGCAATAGATGTAATGGGAGCGAGGAATGTGGAAAAGACCACTCTGTAGAGAATCGCAGGCACTAAATAATGGCAATTCTTCTTAAGGTAATGCTAAATTTTTGGAGTTTAAATGTATTTGTAAAAATAATGATTAAAAGGGGAATAAATGTAATAGTGGCAAATATTTGACCAATGAGGCCGTAACTATTTTCTATACATCATAGTAAAAGTACATTGTAGAATTGGACTGTAAATACTGATATAGCTGAACGTACTTGGAGTCAGTAATGGACCAAATGAAACAATAAAAATAAAATGAAAAAAAGACAGGTAATTAGGTCTCCCCATGAGAATCACAGTACTAATGGCAATCGCAAAGGCAAGTGCAGAGCAAAGTGTGCGCGTTTAGTGCCCGTAGGTAAACTTAGCTGTTATAAGTAAGTGAAAGCGTCCGTTAGAATTAGGCATCTGAGGGAGAGTTGTAGATACCTAGAGGTAAATGTAGCTGCGGCTGGGTTAATAGAAAGAGTGCGCATTACTGGCTCTAGTAATTGCGCAGCTTTGAAATTGGCTCTGTAGCTGCGTAACTGTGAAATGGGCTCGGTCAATGTGTAACTTTTCTCAAGGGGGCTGAGGCACTGTGTAACTCTGAAATGGGCTTGGTCACTGGGTAATATGTGTATAACATCTGGGTTTTTTCATTCTGTATCTCACTGTCCCAGTTCTCCTTCCTGCTGTTCTCTTTCTCTGACCCTTTGTGGTGCTCCCTGCTCCTTTTATTCATGTCTTCTGTCTCTCTGCAGGGTTCCTAATACCTCTCTTTCTCCAACCTCCTGTGCTTCTCACAGTCTCTCTCTCGTCATTATTCTCATCTGTCACTCTGTCTTACTTCCTGTCCCATTGTATCATGTTGTATCTGTCCCTCCTGCTTTTTTCTCCATCTGTCCAGATCCCTGTCCCTTTTTTCTATTGCTGTCCCTCTGCCCTGCTTCCTCTCGCTATCTTTTCTGTCTTTCTCTCTCTGTCCCATTCTCTCTTCCATCCTTTCTAACTGTATCCCCCTGTCCAGCTAGCTGTCCCTTCTCTCCTTTCTCTCTTCCTCCATATCTCTTTCACTATCACAGTTGTTTTTTCCTCCAGTGCTGTCCTGCTCTGTCCCTTTTTTCCTCGCTCTCATTCCGTCATGCTTCCTGTGTCTTTTTTTTTTTTAATTCCTCCATCTCTGTCCTGCAGCCCATCACTATTTTTTTGTCTCTTCCATCCCTTTGTCCTTCTTCCGGTCCTTGTCTCTCTCTCCCTTTGTTCTCCCTCCCTTCCTTTTTTCCTTTCTTGCTACATCTCTGTTCTGCTCCCTAGAATAGAATCGAATCAAATCGAATCAAATCATTACATTTGGAAAGGACCTCTAAGATCATTAAGTCCAACCATCAACCCAACACCACCATGCCCACTAAATCATGTCCCAGAGTGCCACGTCGACATGTTTTTTGAACACCTCCAGGGATGGTGACTCCACCACTTCCCTGGGCACCCTGTTCCAATGCCTGACAACACTTTCAGTAAAGAAATTTTTTCTAATATCCAATCTAAACCTCCCCTGCTGCAACTTGAGGCCATTTCCTCTCGTCCTATCTCCAGCCACCTGACAGAAGAGACCAGCACCCACCTCGCTACAACCTCCTTTCAGGTAGTTGTAGAGAGCGATCAGGTCTCCCCTCAGCCTCCTTTTCTCCAGGCTAAACAACCCCAGCTCCCTCAGCCGCTCCTCATAAGACTTGTGCTCCAGACCCCTCACCAACTTGGTTGCCCTTCTCTGGACACGCTCCAGCACCTCAATGTCTTTCCTGTACTGGGGGGCCCAAAACTGAACACAGTACTCGAGGTGCGTCCTCACCAGTGCCGAGTACAGGGGAACAATCACCTCCCTGCTCCTGCTGGCCACATATTCATATGTCACTCATACTCAGCCGGCCGTCAACCAGCACGCCCAGGTCTTTCTCTGCCGGGCAGCTTTCCAGCCACTCTTCCCTGAGCCTGTAGCGCTGCATGGGGTTGTTGCGACCGAAGTGCAGGAATGGGCACTTGGCCTTGTTGAACCTCATGCAATTAGCCTCGGCCCATCAATCCAGCCTGTCCAGATCCCTCTGTAGAGCCTTCCTACCCTTGAGCAGATCAACCCTCCCTCCCAAGTTGGTGTTGTCTGCAAACTTACTGATGGTACGCTCAAGCCCCTCGTCTAGATCATTGATAAAGATACTAAAGAGAACTGAGCCCAAAACTGAGCCCTGGGGAACACCACTTGTGACCGGCCACCAACCGGATTTAACTCTCTTCACCACAACTCTCTGGGCTTGGCCATCCAGCCAGTTTTTTTTACCCAGCGAAGAGTACACCTGTCTAAGCCATGAGTCACCAGCTTCTCAAGGAGTATGCTGCGAGAGACAGTGTCAAAGACTTTACTGAAGTCCAGGTAGACAACATCCACAGCCTTTCCCTCATCCACAAGGTGGGTCACCTGGTCATAGAAGGAGATCAGGTTGGTCAAGCAGGACCTGGTTTTCACAAACCCATGCTGGCTGGGCCCGATCCCCTGGTTGTCCCACACATGCCATGTGAGCACACTCAAGATGAACCGCTCCATAATCTTCCCTGGTACTGGGGTCTGGCTGACAGGCCTGTAGTTCCTTGGATCCCATCCGCCCTGCCCCATTTCTGTGTCCTTCTCCTTGTCTCCCCCCCCCATTTCTCTGACTTATTCCCTCTGCAGTCTTTTTGTTCTCTGTCACTCTGTCCTGCTCCCTGTCACACTGGCTTTTCTCACTCTATCTCTGTCCTGCAGACCAGTGCTTTTTTTCTTCCTTCTCCATCTCTCTCTCCTGCTGCCCATCCTAGGCTTTTCTCGCACCGTCTCTGTCCTGCTCCCTGTCTTTTATTTTTGCCCGTCTTTCACTTTGTCCTGTTTCCCTGGCCCTTTTTTTCCCTCTCTGTATCACCTTATCTCGCTCACTGTCCCTGTCTGACCCTGTGTCCTGCTCCTTGTCCTTCTTTCCCTCTCCCCCCCCATCCCACATCCTTCTTCCTGTCTTTCTTTTTTCTCTTTCTAGCCTTCTGCCCCAATACTTCTTTCTCCACCGCTGTCCTGCTCCCTGCCCCTTGTTTCCTCTCACTGTCCCTCTGTCCTGCTGCCTGTCCCCATCGTTTTGTGTCTTTATTTCTCTGTCCTGCTGCCTGTCCAGTTGTTTCTTGCTATATCTCCCTGTCCACCCGGCTCTCCATTTTTTCCCTTCTCTCCTCCTCAGTCCTGCTCCCTGGCCCTTTTTTTTTCTCCTCTTCCCCTCTCTGTCCTCTAGCCCGTTGCTTTTTTTTTTTTTTTTTTTCCTTCTTGGTTTCTTTGTACAGATCTGACCCTTTCTTTTTTTTCTCATTCCCTGTCCTTTTTCTCTCTCTCCATCTGTATGTCCTGTGCCCTGTCACAGTCATCATCCCTCCTTTGTTCCTCCTGTCCTTCTCCCCCATCTCTCTATCCCTCCGTCCTGCTTACTGACCCTACATCTTCTTGCTCTGTCTCTCTTTTTCTTGATTTCTCTACCTCTCTGAACTTTTCTTTTGACCTTTCCTCTCTCTTTGCTCCTCCATCTTCTCCCTTGTCTTATTTTTCTCTTTCTAGTCGTTTGTCCCACTCCCCATCACTGTATTTTCTTTCTCCATTTCTCTGCCCCACTCCCCCTGCCTCTTTTTCTCCATCCCACCGTGCTGCTCCCCGTTGCTCCTTCTCTCTCTCCCTCCCTCTTTCTCTGTTGTTATCCTTGAGTCCTTTGTTGTCTCTCCACCCCTCTGTCCTGCTCCTCATCCCTAATTTTCCGTTTCCATTTCTCTCTCCTGCTTTCGGTCCCTGTTTTTCCTCTGGCTCCATCTCCCTGTCATTCTTCCCGTTGCTTGCTCGCTCTATCCCAGTGTCCTTCTCCCCATCCCTCTCTTTTTCTCTGTATCCCATTTTCATAGGCCCTGTCCCTCACTTGTTTTCTGTATCCCTCTCTCCTTCCTCTTGTTCTTCCTTCCCTGTGCCACCTCTGCCTCTGGCCTGCTGCTCATCACTGGTTTTTCTTTCTCCCACTCTCTGTCCAGGTTCTGTCATTCTCTTTCTGTCCTTCCTCCAACCTGTATGTTCCTCCCTCTGCCCCTAAATGCTTCTTTCTCTATTTCTTGGTGCTGCTCTCTGCCCCTTTTTTTGTCTCGCTGTCCGTCCTGCTTCCTCTCGCTGTTTATTCTGCCTTTATCACTCTGTCCCACTACCTGTCTCATTGTTTCTAGTTATATCTGCCTGTCCAGCCAGGTGTCCCTTTTTTCCTTTCTCTTTTCCCTACTCTGCCCCTACTTTTTCTTCCTCCATCTCTGTCCAGTTTTTTTCCCTTCTTCATCTCTTTGTCTTAATCCGCATCTCGTTCCCTCCACTGCCGCCAGTCCCTTTGCTGAGTCCTGTTGCTCATCAGTATTTTTTCCTTCCATTCCTCTATCCTGTTCCCTGTCCCTCACTTCTCTATCAATCCCTCTGTCCTGTTGCCTATCGTTATTTTTGCTGTCTGCATCCCACTGCCCTGTTTCCCATTCATCTCTTTTGGTTCTATTCTCCCGTCCTGCTCCCCATCAGTATTTTGTCTTTCTCCAGCTCTCTGACCTGCTCCCCACCCTCCTTGTTTCCTCTTTGTCATTCTTTCCGCTTCCCTCTACCTCTCACTCTGTTATCTTGCATCCCACGTGCTGTTCCTCTCTGTTTACACCCCACTGTCTCAGTCCCCTCCCTCTCTTTGCCTCTCTATCCCTGTCCTTGTCCCTGTTTTTTTTCTTTCTCCATGTCTCTGTGCTGCTGCCCATCTCTGTCCAGTTCCCTTTTTTTTTTCTTCTCTCTTGATTACTCAGCTTTTTTTTCCTCTCCCTATTTTTTCTCTCTTTATCCCTCTGTCCTGCTCTGTGTTCCCTCCCTCTCACTCCCCCAGTGTCTTGCTGTGTGTTACCCATTCTTCTCCTGGTTGATTTTTCCTCTTGCTCTGTCCCTTTGTCCTGCTCCCTATAAGTGTTTTTTAATTCTCTGTATTTCTGTTCTTCTACATGTTGCCATTTTTTTGTTCTCCATCTCTCCTGCTCCCCATCCCCTGCGTTCTCTCTGTCATTCTCTCCTCTTCCCTGTACCTGCGCTCTGTTGTATCCTTGCATCCCTCTCCCTCCCTATCACATTGTCTTGCTCTCCATCCCTCTTTTTTTCTTTCTACCCTTCTGACGTGCGTGTCCCCCAACCCACCCTTTTACGTGCCCTGGTCTTTCTCTCTACATCTTTCTGTCATAGTCCTTATTTTGCTCTTCTTGCTCTTTCCCTCTCTCTTCCTCTAGCCTGCTGCCCATCACTATTTCTTCATTTTCTATCCCTTTATCCTGCTCTCTGTCCTTGTCAATCTTTCCTTTTGTTCTGCTTCCAGTCTTTGTTTTCTCTCTCTCTCTGTCCTTTTCCCTGTACCTTTTTCTCTCTGCTGCTCAGTCCTTCTCCCTCATCTTATTTTTCCCTTTTTGCTATCCCTCTCTTTTTCTCTGTGACCCTCTGTGCTGTTCCTTTCATTTTCTTTCTCTAATGATCTGTTGTCTTACCTGTCCCCTTCTCACTGTCTCTCTTCCTCTGTCCTGCTCCCTGGCCCTATTATTTGTTGCTTCACGTCTCTGTCCTGCTCTCTGTCCCTGTTTTCTTTGTTGCTCTCGTTGCCTCCCTATGCCAGCGTCCCAATCCCCGTCCCTCTCTTTTGCAGTATCCCACTTTCTGGTTCCCTGTCCTTCACCCGTTTTCTATATCCAGCTGTCCTTCCTCCTGTCTTTCCTTGTCCCTCTGGCCTGCTACCCATCACCATTTTTTTTCTTTCTCCATCTCTCTCTGCCTCGGTCCTGTCACTCTCCACCTCTGTCTGTCCTTAATATTCTTTTCTCCATTTATGCCCTGTCCCTTTTCTCTTATTCTCTCTGTCTTCCACCCTCCCCTTAAATTTTTGTCTGTACGTGCCCATACCACTGCCTGTTCCATCATTTCTTGCTATACCCCCCTGCCCAGCTCGCTGTTCCATTATTCCCCTCTGTCCTGCTCCCTGGCCTTTTTTCTCATCCTGCAGCCTGGAGCTGGTTTTTCTCTCTCCATCCCTTTGTCATGATCGCCGTCTCTCTTTTCCTCAATCCCTCTGGCTTGTTTCCTACCTTCTTTCTCTCTCCCTCTGTCCTACTCCTGCGCGTACCGCACGAGGGAGCGAGACTACGTGTCTAGGAAGCTTTGTCTTGTAACAGCTGTGAGACACCCACGTACTCTCTTGGGTGGAGGACAGCCAAGCGACTGGAGTTAACAGAAGAGGAAGGGAGGAGAGAAGGAGAAAGAAGCAGCTGAACTGGCAAATTTTCCTGGCAGTGTCAGGAGCAAAAGCTGCGGTGAGTCCCGGGCCCTCCCTGACCCCATCTTTTCCCCATGCCGCTGTGCTTTTCTTTTTTTCCTCCCCTGTACCTCCTTTTCCCATTTTGCTCTGAGCAGCTCCCTGTCCCCATCTTTTAGGTCCTCTCTGTCTCTGACCTGTAGCTCATAGCTAACTTTTTCCTTCTCTGTCTTTTTCTGTCTGACTCCCAGCCACTGTTTCTGCATTCCTCCCTCTCTCTCCTGCAGCTCGTCGGTATTTTTGCTGTTTCTGGCTCGCTCTGTCTGGCTCCCTGTCCCTGTTGTTCAAGGTCTCTCTTCTTGGCTCTGTAGCACATCACGAATCTATTTCTTTCTCCGTCTCTCTTTATCCTGCTCCCAGCCCCTCATTTTGAATTCCCTCCTCTCTGTCCTGTTCCCCATTGGTATTTTTTCCTTTCTCCATCTCACTCTCTATTGCTCCCTGTCCCTGTTTTTCTAAGTCTTCTCTTTCTGCCCCCTAGCCTGTCACTATATTTTTCTATCCCCATCTCGGTTTGTCTGGCTCCCCGTCCCTCTTTCTTCATTCTGCCACATCGCCCGTTGCTTCTTTCCTTTCTCCCTCCTTTCTGTCCATCTCACTGTCCCCATTTCTAAACTCTTCTCCTCTGCCTGGTAGCTCGCTGCAGGTCTTTTTTTTTTTTCCTCTGTCTCTCTCTGTCCAACTCCCTGTCTCCAATTTTTATTTCCTTTGTCTCTCTCTGGAAGCCTGTCAGAACTTTTCCTCTTTTGAGTCTCTCTGTCTGCCTCCCTGACCCTGTTTTTTGATTCCTCCATACCTGTTACCCATCACCATTTTTATTTTCTCTGTCTGTCTCGGTCCAGCTCAAGATCCTGATTTCTTTTTTAAAATGCCTCCTCCTCTGCCTTGTAGACCACCGCTTTCGAAGTTGTTTTTTCTCCGTCTCTCTCTCTGGCTCCCTGCCCCTGTTTTTTCATTCCTCCCTCTCTGCCCTAGAGCAGCTTTTTTTTTTCCTCTGGCTCTCTGTTTCCAGTTCCTGGCCCTGTTTTTCAGTTTTGTCTTTCTTTGCCCTGTGCCACATTACAATTTCATTTCTTTTGCTGTTTCTCCCTCTCTGGCTCCCTGCCAGGATTTTTTAATTCCTCCCTGTCTTGTAGCCCATTGCTGTTTTTTCTTTGTGTCTCTCTGTCCAGCTCCCTGTCCCTGTCCTTACTTTTTTTTTTTTTTTTTTTTGGTTAAAATTCCTCCTTCTCTGCCCTGTACACATCACTCTTTAAAGTCCTCCTTCTCTGTCCTGTGGCCTACTGTGATTTGTTCTTTCTCTGTCTCTCCTTTTTTCCGGCTCTCGGTCCCTATTTTTCAGTTTCTCCCTCTTGGCCTTGTAGCACAATGTTGTTATTTATCTTTCCTCATCTCTCTCGTCCAGCTCCTGTCCCTGTTTTGTAATTCCTCCCTCTCCGCCCTGCGGCCCGTTGCTATTTTTGCATTCTCTATCCTGCTCCCTGGCTTGAGTCTTTAATCGCTCCCTCTCTGCCCTGTAGCCTGCTGCAGTGTGGTTTTGGGTTTTTTTCTTTCTTTCTCCATTTTTCTTTGTCCAGCTCCCTGTCCCTACTTTTTAAGCCTTCCCTCACTGCCCTGCAACCCATCGCTGTCTTCCCTTTCTCTGTCTCTCTCTGCATGGCTCCCGGTCCCTTCCGTTTTGAAATTCTCCCTCACTGTCTTGGTGCTCATCGCATTTTTGTCCTTTCTCCGTAACTCTAGCTGGCTCCCTCTTACTATTTCAATTTTTTCTTTCTCTGTCTCTCTGTCCAGCTCTGGATACCAATTTTTTAATTCCTCCTTCTCTTCCCCGCAGCCTGTCTTTTTCTTCCCCCTGCCCCTTATTTGTCTCACCACCACCACCACCTCTGCTTCCCTGTCGCCATTTTAATTCCTCCCTCTCCACCCTCTGGCTGTTGCTATACATCCCGTGTGTGTCGCCCTGCATCTGGCCCCCTGTCCCTATCTTTTCATTCCTCTCTCCTCCCTGTACCCGGTCGCTATAACTTTCTTGTGCCATCTCTATCTGTGTTTGGCTCTGGATCCCTGTTTTTTTTTTCTTCCTCCCTCTCTCTGCCCTGTTGGCCCTGGCTATTTTCTTTTTCTTCTTCTCTCTCTGCCCAGCTCCCAATCTCTATTTTTTTCATTCCTCCCTCTCTGTCCCGTAGCCTATCGGTATTCTTTCTTTCTCTGGCTCCCTGTCCCTGTTGTTCAGTTTCTTCCTTCTCAGCCCTGCAGCACGTTGCAATTCTGTTTCTTCCATCGCCTCTCCTTTCCCAGTCCCTCACTTTTAATTCCTCCCTCTCTGTCCTGTTGCCCCTTGGGTTCCCTCTCGCCTTTCTCCACCTCGCTCTTTCTTGGTTCCCGGCCCTGTTTTTTAATTCCTCCCTCTCTGCCGCATAGCCCGTCGCCTTTTTCTTTTCTCCATCTCTCTCTGTCAGTCTCACTGCCCCCATTTTTAAATTCTTCCTCTCTGCCCTGTACTATGCCGATATTTTTGCCTTTCTCCAACCCTCTCTGTCCAGCTCCCTGTCCCTATTATTAATTCCTCCTTCTTCCTGCACCCAGAGCTATTCCCTGCAATTTGCATCTCTCTCTGTCTGGCTCCCTGTCCCCAGTTCTTAATTCCTCCCTCTGCCCCCCATAGCCTGTCTGGATTTTTCCCTGGGTCTCTCTCTCTCTGTTGGGCTCCCTCTCTCTGTTTTAATTCCACAGTCTCTGTCTCGTAGCTCCACGCTATTTGTCTGTCTTTTTCCATCTCTCTTGTCTGGCTCCCTGCCACTAGTTTTTACTTCCTCACTATATGTCTTTTAGGCTGTTGCTTCTCCCCCAGCCCCGCTTTCTCTATGTCTCTGTCTGGCTCCCACTCCCTGTTCCTTAATTCCTCTCTCTTCCCTGTAGCCCACTGCTTTTTTTTTCTGTTCTCTATCATGCTCCATCTGGTCCCCTGTCCCTATTTATCATTTCTTCTCTCTCTGCCCTGTGCCCTGTTGCTTCTTCCCATTTTATTTCTGCCTACCTTTCTGTCCATCTCCCTGTCCCTGGTTTTTTAATTCCTCCCTCTCTGCCCTGTCATCCGTGTGATCTTTTGCCTTTCTTCAACTCTCTCTACCCAGCTCTTTGTCGCTCTTCATTAATTCCTCCGTCACCCCTTCCCTCTCTGCCCTGTAGCATGTAGCTATGATTTGTTGTCCCGACTCCCTGTCATTTCATTCCTCCTTCTGCGCCCCGTTCCTTGTCACTTTTTTGTGTTTCTCCATCTTTCAGTCCAACTCCCTGCCCTTGTTCTTTTTTCCTCCTTCTCCGTCATGCTGCCCATACCAGTCTTTCTGCATCTCCATCCTCCATCCTTCCTTGTCAGTCTCTGTCCCGCTCTCTCTTCCTCCTCTCCCTGCTGCTTCTTTCTCCATCCCTGTCAGGCTCCCTGTCCCCGTCCTTCTCTCGCTGTCCCGTTCTCCGCCTCATGCCTTGTCGTTACACTCCCGCTCTCCAGCAGGCTGCCACTTTTCTCCTCTCTTCTAGCGTGCTGCACCCTGATCATTTTTGGCAGCTTCCACCTCTGCCCAGCAGCTTGTCAGCCCAGGAGCCAACCGACCGACTGCCAAGGTGTCCCAGGGGCAGGGGGAGCGTCAGGGGCCCCAAGCCCCGGAGCAGACTCCCTCCTGGAACTTATTACACGCGTTGATGCCGAAAAGCCGGTCGAAGAAACTCTCTAAGACTCGTTTTGGAGTTTTAGAAAGCAGGCATTCTTTATTGCAGCGCTGGATGCACGGGGGATAGTTTCACCTAGCGTGCATGCCACAGCTTTAGCACAAACAGGTTATATAGAATAACTAATTGCATATTAATCTGATTAGTATACATATACATAAAAATGGTTGCAGCTGATTATCTCAGTACTGCCTACATCCGATCATGCGCAATGAAGGATCCATTTGAGTCGAAGGGCTGCTTTTGCGACCACCGACCCATTTGAAGTTCTTGCTGGCTGTCCTCGAAGTCTTTGTTCTTGTCCTTGTTCTTTGATCTTGAAGCTTAACGCAGTTTCAATCCCGTGTGGTCAGTTTCAGCATTGTTCTCACTAGTGTACAGGAACATCTAGTCATAAGAGCAAAGAACTGCAAAACTTATGAATAATTACTAGTTGATTGCTCGGCTATATTTTTGTCTATTGTTTCAATCATAGCGTTAGTATAAGATTTCTAATAGTTATTTGCCAAATCTCACTTTTACAGTCACCTAGCAGCAAACCAGTTTCCACGGCTGGTACGAAATACTAAAACCATCAAAATATTTCGACATACCATACAGAATGTATGGAAATATGCTATCAGTGTGACTGAATAAACACTCGCCGCCTCCTTCGCACATCCTTTCCACGGAGCGAGGGGCTGTGAGGGAGTCCAGGGGAGGAGGTGACGCATTGTGGGGGTCGGGCAATGGCCCCCTGGTGTTCCTGCTGACCTCCACGTGTGGGCCAGGGCTGGAGGAGCCCCAGATGCAGGCAGTGAGGATGATGGTGACGGCCCCTTCCTCTAATGCGGTGGCTGCCTGCGGAGGGGCCAGCATTGCCCTGCCCCGGCTGGCTGCGGAGAGGCCGAGGGAGGAGCGGAGCAGTTGCCGAGCACTGCCGGGCTGCGACTGCACCGAGGGAGAAGGTCAGCGGGGCTGCGTGATGCTCCCCGACCCTGTGTTTCTTCTGCCACCTCCCTGCGGGGCTCCTCATCCCTTTTTTATTGATTTCTCCATCTCACTATCCTTTTCCCTGTACCTTTCTTTCTCTGCTCCTCAGCCTTTCTCCCTCATTTTATTTCTCCCTTTCTGTTCCTGTGTTGGGTCTGGCTGAGATGCAGTTAATTCTCCCCAGAGCAGCCCTCGTAGCGTTGTGCTCTGCATCAGTAGCTAGAAAGGTGTTGATAACACACCAGTGTTTTGGCTACTGCTGAGCAGTGCTGGCACAGCATCAAGGCTGGCTCTCCAACATTTTTGTCCCCCCCCGCCCCCCAATGGCAGGCTGGGGCAGGGCAAGATCTTGGGAGGGGACATAACCAGGACAGCTGACCTAAACTAACCAAACAGATATCCCATACCATATGACGTCAGCTCAGATATAAAAGCTAAGTAAAGGGAGACGGAAGGGGGGCATTTTTGTCTTCCGGAGCAACCACTACGCGTACTGAAGCCCTGCTTCCCAGGAAGTGGCTAGACATCACCTGCTGATGGGAAGTAGAGAATAACATCATTTGTTTTTCTTTGCTTTCGTGCGCCACCTTTCCTTTCACTTTATTAAGCTGTCCTTATCTTGACCCACGAGTCTTTTGTTATATTTTCTCTCCCCTGTCCAGCTGAGGAGGGGGAGTGATAGAGCGGCTTTAGTGGGCACCTGCCGCCCAGCCAGGGTCAACCTACCACAGTCCTTTTTGGGACCCACTGTGGGGCAACAACAATGGCAGTTTTGCATTAAGCGTGCCATAGCTAGTTATTAAGGGGCAAGCTGCTGTGCAGGTCACGGAGCTTGTTGGCTGCTTGCTTATCTCTACCTTGCTGAGTTTGGGAACATGGTAATGCAAATAATGGCTGTGTGCTTTGCCCTGGCACTGGTGGCTTTGCTGTGCTGCAGGAGCTATCTTGTGGGGAGAATGAAGGAACTCGGGAACATGCTAATACAAATAATGTCTATGTGCTTTGCCCTGGCACTGATGGCTTTGCTGTGTTGTGGGAGCTATCTTCTGGAGGAGATGAGGGAACACATCTCCCTCTCCCTACTGGACATTGATGTGAATGGTTTTATTATGCAGGTTCCCGAGGTCCTTGTTCACCCTTATGTGAGCTGTTCAAGACTAATAATTAATACTGGTGGTATATTATGGGTATTGTGGAATCTGGTCTTGTCCTGGTATAAGAGAAGACAAGTTTTGGGTGAGGCAATACTGAAACGTACCCTCAAGCGACCGGTCCCTGGGTGGCAGGGTACATGGAAGGATTTGGGCAGATTCCTGGGACGGTTATCACCTCCCATAACCTGGGACTTTACACCCGAACAGGCAAGCAACCCTGGCAAACGGACGCGCCACCTGATAGAAGGGTGCCTTGCCTATCCCAGTGAAAACCAGTAGCTTCTCCCACTGTACTGGGGCCTGGCCTACGCCTACTGAGCCATAGTTCAACACTCAGAGGACTACGGTTGAGATAGGGACCCAAACAACAACAACAACTACAGTAATTGCCCCAGTAGCGAAAAAGAAACAGTGGACAAGGAGATCAACGGGTCCATACCATCGATTAGTGAGGGAAGAAGAAGAAGAGGAAAGGTTTGGTCTAGAAGCTGGTCCTTCAACAAAGAAATTGGAGGAAGGAGTGGGAGAACTTAAACAGGAAGCAGAAACTACCCGGTCCCTGACGTCCTCAGAACTTCGGGACTTGCGGAAAGACTACAGCCGCCAGCCAGATGAGCGGATTGCTGCCTGGCCGCTCCGATGCTGGGATAACGCAGCCGACAGTCAGCAACTGGAAGGCAAGGAAGCCCAACAGCTGGGATCCCTCGCTAGAAATCGGGGAATTGGAAAAGAGGCAGCAATTTGCAGTCTCTGGAGCCAGCTCCTCTCAAGTGTGAGGGCAAGATATCCATTCAGGAAGATCTGTGAACTCCTCAGGAAAGTGGACTACTGCAGATGAAGGCATCCAGTACCTGAGACAGTTAGCAGTGCTGGAAGTCATCTACGGTGATCTAGACGATGAGGAGGTCTCCAAAGATCCAGAGGATGTCCTGTGCACACAGGCCATGTGGAGAAAGGTGATTCGAGGTGCCCCAGCGTCGTATTCTAACAGCTTGGCAGCAATGTATTGCCCAGATACGGAAACACCAACTGTGGAGAAAGTGTCGTCTTGGCTCCAAAACTTTGAAGAAAATCTCTGCGTCTCCTCATCCCTACAGGACAATGCCTTGGCTGTTAGGGACACTCCAAGAAATCAGTCCTCTCCTGCCCCGGTCAGAGGGAAAGGGAGCCCAAGGCGTATGCTGCGTGGTGCGCTCTGGTTCTTCCTGCGTGACCAAGGGGAGGACATGAGGAAGCGGGATGGTGAACCCACCTTTAAGCTGGAAGCCCGTGTATGTAAACTGAGAGTGAAGACAGCTGTTAAGAAGGGGTCACCTGATGTCGTGGTTTAACCCCAGCCAGCAACTAAGCACCACGCAGCCGCTCACTCACTCCCCCCACACCCAGTGGGATGGGGGAGAAAATCAGGAAAAGAAGTAAAACTTGTGGGATGAGATAAGAACGGTTTAATAGAACAGAAAAGAAGAAACTAATAATGATAATGATAACACTAATAAAATGACAACAGTAATAATAAAAGGATTGGAATGTACAAATGATGCACAGTGCAATTGCTCACCACCCGCTGACCGACACCCGGCTAGTCCCCGAGCGGCGATCTCCTGCCCCCATTCCCCCCAGTTCCTATACTAGATGGGACGTCACATGGTATGGAATACCCTGTTGGCCAGTTTGGGTCAGGTGCCCTGGCTGTGTCCTGTGCCAACTTCTTGTGCCCCTCCAACTGGGCATGAGAAGCTGAAAAATCTTTGACTTTAGATTAAACACTACTTAGCAACAACTGAAAACATCAGTGTTACCAACATTCTTCGCATACTGAACTCAAAACATAGCACCGTACCAGCTACTAGGAAGACAGTTAACTCTATCCCAGCTGAAACCAGGACAGTATCCACCCCTTATTCTATACCATTGACGTCATGCTCAGTTCCCATACCTTTAGTTACATCCTGGTCAATTATCATCACCTTTTCCGTCCCTTTGAGACATACGAACAATTATATATATATATATGCATATATGTATACACACACAGGATATCATTCCTTTAGTTTATGGGTCATGTTCATAAAATGTTCGTCGAGTTCATTTAGTTCCCGACTCTGGGGTCCATCTGTCACACCAGTCTTTCTGGGCAGGAGGGATGGTGCAAAGTCCTCTCTGTCGGCAGAGCAGGATTGGGTTTGAGTGCCATGTGGCGAGCAGGTGAAAATCAAATCCCCTTGAGGCACACATCAGACTTCCCCATCTTTTCGCATCACCCACCAAGTGCACCCAGGCCCTTGAGCAAAAGCAATCCCACGAATGGGTTTACCTTTGCCTGAGGCAGGAGTAACCCAGACTGTCTTCCCTAACATATTTTTTATGTGCACTACAGGGACTTTATCCCCTTCTACAGTACGTAAAAATTCTGACTGGGCAGGGCCACCCCGATTGGCAGATCCTCTGGTGTGGACTAACCAGGTGGCTCTTGCTAAATGAGTATCCCAATGTTTGAAGGTTCCACCCCCCCATTGCTCTCAATGTAGTCTTTAACAGTCCATTGTATCGCTCAATTTTCCCAGAGGCTGGTGCATGATGGGGGATGTGATACACCCACTCAATGCCATGCTCTTTGGCCCAGGTGTCTATGAGGTTGTTTTGGAAATGAGTCCCGTTGTCTGACTCAATTCTTTCTGGGGTGCCATGTTGCCACAAGACCTGCTTTTCAAGGCCCAGGATAGTGTTCCGGGCGGTGGCATGGGGTACAGAATATGTTTCCAGCCATCCGGTGGTTGCTTCCACCATCGTGAGCACGTAGCGCTTGCCTTGGCGAGTTTGTGGGAGTGTGATATAGTCAATCTGCCAGGCTTCCCCATATTTATATTTCAGCCATCGCCCTCCATACCACAGGGGCTTTAACCGCTTGGCTTGCTTAATTGCAGCACATGTTTCACATTCATGGATAACCTGTGCGATAGTGTCCATGGTCAAGTCCACCCCTCGATCACGAGCCCATCTATATGTTGCATCTCTTCCCTGATGGCCTGAAGCATCATGGGCCCACCGAGCCATAAATAGCTCACCTTTATGTTGCCAGTCCAGGTCCACCTGAGCCACTTCAGTCTTGGCAGCCTGATCCACCTGTTGGTTATTTTGATGTTCTTCAGTGGCCCGACTCTTGGGTACGTGAGCGTCTACATGACGTACTTTTACAACCAGATTCTCTAGCCGGGACGCAATATCTTGCCACAGTGCGGCAGCCCAAATGGGTTTACCTCTGCGCTGCCAGTTGCTCTTCTTCCATTGCTGTAGCCACCCCCATAGGGCATTTGCCACCATCCAAGAGTCAGTATAGAGATAGAGCACTGGCCACTTTTCTCTTTCAGCAATGTCTAACGTTAGCTGGATGGCTTTCACCTCTGCAAACTGACTCGATTCACCTTCTCCTTCAGCAGTTTCTGTGACTTGTCGTGTAGGACTCCATACAGCAGCTTTCCACCTCCGATGCTTTCCCACAATGCGACAGGATCCGTCAGTGAACAGGGCATATTGCCTCTCATTTTCTAACAGTTTATTATACAGCGGGGCTTCTTCAGCACGTGTCACCTCCTCCTCTGGCGACATTCCAAAATCTTTGCCTTCTGGCCAGTCCGTGATCACTTCTAAAATTCCTGGGCGACCGGGGTTTCCTATGCGAGCCCGTTGTGTGATCAGTGCAATCCACTTACTCCACGTGGCATCAGTCGCGTGATGTGTAGAGGAGACCCTCCCTTTGAACATCCAGCCCAGCACTGGCAGTCGGGGTGCTAAGAGGAGCTGTGTTTCAGTACCAACCACTTCTGAGGCAGCTCGAACTCCTTCATATGCTGCCAATATCTCTTTTTCAGTTGGAGTATAGCGAGCCTCGGATCCTCGATATCCTCGACTCCAAAACCCCAGGGGTCGACCTCGGGTCTCCCCGGGTGCCTTCTGCCAGAGGCTCCAGGTAGGGCCATTCTCCCCAGCTGCAGTGTAGAGCACATTTTTAACATCTTGTCCTGCCCGGACTGGCCCAAGGGCTACTGCATGAACAATCTCCCGTTTTAATTTGTTCAAAGGCTTGTTGTTGCTCAGGGCCCCATTTAAAATCATTCTTCTTCCGGGTCACTTGATAGAAAGGGCTTACAATCAGACTGTAATTTGGAATATGCATTCTCCAAAAACCCACAACACCTAAGAAAGCCTGTGTTTCCTTTTTACTAGTCGGTGGAGACATAGCTGCTATTTTGTTGATCACATCCATTGGGATCTGACAACGTCCATCTTGCCTTTTTATTCCTAAAAACTGGATCTCCTGTGTGGGTCCCTTGACCTTACTTTCTTTTATGGCAAAACCGGCTTTCAGAAGGATTTGGATTATTTTCTTCCCTTTCTCAAAGACTTCTTCTGCTGTGTTGCCCCATACAATGATGTCATCAATGTATTGCACGTGTTCCAGAGCTTCACCTTTTTCCAGTGCAGCCTGGATTAGTGCATGGCAAATGGTGGGGCTGTGTTTCCACCCCTGGGGCAATCGATTCCAAGTGTACTGGACGCCCTTCCAAGGGAAAGCAAACTGTGGATGACACTCTGCTGCCAGAGGGATTGAGCAAAACGCATTAGCAATATGTCAATTGTAGCATACCACTTGGCTGCCTTTGACTCTAGTTCGTATTGAAGTTCTAGCATATCTGGAACAGCAGCACTCAGCGGTGGCGTGACTTCATTCAGGCCACGATAGTCTACTGTTAGTCTCCACTCCCCATTAGACTTTCGCACTGGCCATATGGGACTGTTAAAGGGTGAGCGAGTTTTACTGATCACTCCTTGGCTCTCCAGTTGGCGAATCAACTTGTGGATGGGAATCAGAGAGTCTCGGTTGGTGCGATATTGCCGCCGGTGCACCGTCGTGGTAGCAATTGGCACTTGTTGTTCTTCAACCCTCAGCAACCCCACAATCGAAGGGTCTTGAGAGAGACCAGGCAGGGTAGACAGCTGTTCAGTGCCCTCCGTCTCCAAGGCAACTATACCAAAAGCCCATCAATACCCCTTCGGGTCCTTAAAATACCCTCTCCTGAGATAGTCTATGCCAAGGATACATGGAGCCTCCAGACCAGTCGCAATGGGGTGTTTATGCCACTCATTCCCGGTTAGACTCATTTCAGCTTCCAATACGGTTAGCTCTTGGGATCCCCCTGTCACACCAGAAATACCGATGGGTTCTGCCCCTTTATAACTTGATGGCATTAGAGTACACTGTGCGCCGGTGTCTACTAAAGCCTTATACTCCTGTGGGTCTAACGTGCCAGGCCATCGAATCCACACAGTCCAATAGACCCGGTTATCCCTTTCCTCCACCTGGCTGGAGGCAGGGCCCCTCTAATTCTGGCCAGAGTGTCCAGTATTCACTTCTCGTAAAATTGGCTCGGAGTCCCTTCAAGAGGATCAGAAATAAGATCGGCCCTTCTACTCTGTTTGGAAACTGGAGCAGCATTTTTCCTGGTAGAATCCCCTTTTGTGGTGGTTTTTCCTCGCAGCTCACGTACCCGTGCATTTAGGACCGCGGTAGGTTTTCCATCCCATTTCCTCATGTCCTCTCCATGATCACATAGGAAAAACCACAGGGCACCTTGTGGTGTGTACCTTCTATATTCTCTCTCTTGGGCAGAGGAGCGCTCGCTCCTAATAGCTGAGACATTGGTCCTTACAGGTGGGCAATAGGACATATCCTCTTTGAATTGCTGGAAATCCTCAGACAGCTTCTCCACGGCCGAAATGCAGGCTTGTAGGGAGGAGGAGAGATTTTCTTCTTATTGACGGAGTTGGCGAGCCACTTCATCCACTGTCGGTGCCTCTTCGTCTTTCCAGGTCATTATTGCCAGTGAGTTGGCATAGGACGATGGTGCGCTCCGTACAAACTTCCGCCACATGGGTCATGTGCATTGGACTTCGTCTGGATCTTTGGGTAATTGTGGGTTGTCCGGGTCATGATGAATCATCTCTAGCACAGCTAATTCCCTCAGATATTGGATACTTCTTTCCATGGTGGTCCACTTGCTTGATTGACATATAACATCTTCCTTAAAGGGGTACCTTTCCTTCACACTTGACAGGAGTCGCCTCCAGAGGCTGATGGCTTGTGTTCCTTTTCCAATTGCCTTGTCAATGCCACCTTCCCTGGCAAGCGATCCAAGCTGCTTGGCTTCCCTACCTTCTAATTCCAAGCTATTAGCCCCATTGTCCCAGCATCGGAGGAGCCAGGTGATAATATGCTCACCTATACGGCGGCCAAAATCTTTTCACATATCCCGCAGCTCACTCAAGGATAGGGACCGGGTTATTACCTCTGGTTCTGCCTCTTCCTCCTCTTCTTGTGATGACCCTGGTTCACCTTCATCCTTCGCTAAGCGAACTGATTTTTTTGTATATTTCTTTTTCTGTACGGGGGCAACTGATACTGGTGCAGGTTGGTCTGCTGGTTCAGTTGCAGTACCGCTCGCCGTGTTTTGGATAACCGCAGCGTCTGTCGCCAGGGTTTGGGTAGCAGCAGTGCTCGTCACCGGGGCTGGAGGGGCCGCAGCGCCCGTTGCCGGGGTTTGGGTGACCGCAGTGCTCATCGTTTTGTTGTTAGGTCCAGAGACCTTCTCTTCCCCTTGAGGGTACTGAGTGGTGTCGAACAGGGCTCGATAGGCATGGGCCTGGCCCCAGCACGTTGCAGTGATTTGTATCTCTCTGGAGCTGCTGGGGTGACAGCATACCTTTTCCAAATATCTTACTAGTTCTTCCGGATTCTGCACTTGTTCAGGGGTGAATTTCCAAAACATTGGAGATGCCCACTTCTCTAGGTACTTGCCCATACTACCCCACACCCCCTGCCACTCATAATTATCCAGCCTCGGGGCAGATCTCTGGGTGATCTTCTTAAATAGTTGTTTAACCTTAAACAAGAGCTGAACCACATTCAGGAGCGTGCTAATTCCTAGCAGTAGGGCTAGGACCGTGCTGGTCTCAACATCCCAAGAATATTCAACTTTTTCAAAACTGTCAAACACCATTGTAACTGGACTGAAGGAGAAAGGAGAGGGGAAGAAAGGTACCCCACCTATAGACTGGTTTTCCAAGGAGGAAAGGTAAATGGTGTAATTATTAATAGTTTCCCACAGATGGCTCCCGCAGTATAAAGGTGACAATGCTGAGTGCAAGTACCAGATTAATCCCACAACCGACGACTTTATCATACCATAAACCAGTGTTATACAATACATCAAAGTGAAAACCTTAATCCACCTCCCACGGATGATAAGCAGCAGAAGAGGGACTACATACAGCAAGCGAGGTGATACATAACAGAACTTCAAAAACCAGAGCAACAACTCTAAGAACACATAAATCAACATAATGACCAGCGACTATTAGACCAATATAATGAATGCTTATAACAAATTTGTTTTAACAAGCTCTGGTCAGGTTTGTCATTATCTCAACCCTTCGTGCCCCACCTTGGGCGCCAAAAATGGACTGTCGTGGTTTAACCCCAGCCAGCAGCTAAGCACCACGCAGCCGCTCACTCACTTCCCCCCCGCACCCAGTGGGATGGGGGAGAAAATCGGGAAAAGAAGTAAAACTCGTGGGTTGAGATAAGAACGGTTTAATAGAACAGAAAAGAAGAAACTAATAATGATAATGATAACACTAATAAAATGATTGGAATGTACAAATGATGCTCAGTGCAATTGCTCACCACCCGCCAATCGACACCCAGCTAGTCCCCGAGCGGCGATCCCCCGCCCCCACTCCCCCCAGTTTCTATACTAGATGGGACGTCGCATGGTATGGAATACCCCGTTGGCCAGTTTGGGTCAGGTGCCCTGGCTGTGTCCTGTGCCAATTTCTTGTACCCCTCCAACTGGGCATGAGAAGCTGAAAAATCCTTGACTTTAGATTAAACACTACTTAGCAACAACTGAAAACATCAGCATTATCAACATACTTCTCATACTGAACTCAAAACATAGCACCGTACCAGCTACTAGGAAGACAATTAACTCTATCCCAGCTGAAACCAGGACACCTGAGAAGAAGGCCGTCAGCGTAGTTACTGTAGAGGCCCAAGAAAGCCATCAGTGATCCTCCAGGCATAGAAGAACTGAAATCACCTCCCTTGATTCTGGTGAGGGGACTTGTGGTCTGGCACCGCAAGGGTCAGACAGTGAATACTCTGACGAGGAACAGCAATAGAGGGTCCCTGCCTTCGGCCAGGAGGAGGAAAGGAATGACCAGATATACTGGACTGTGTGGGTTTGATGGCCTGGGACATCAGACCCACAGAAGTATAAGCCTTTGGTAGACACTAGTGCACAGCGTACACTGGTGCCATCAGGGTATAGGGGCACAGAACCCATCTGGATCCCTGGAGTGACGGGGGGATGCCAAGAATTGTCTATATCAGAGGCTGAGGTGAGCTTAACAGGGGGATGCTGGAGGGAGAGCTTCCTCCAAAAAAGAAAAAAAACCTCAAGGGTAGCTTCCTTGGAGAAGTCTGGGACTGCTACCTGGGATCTTAGGTATGTAAAGCAGAGGTCAAAAGACTCTGGGAGATGCCTGGGAGGAGTCTTGGGTCAATCCCGGAGGAGGAGCTTCCTGCAAAGGAGAAAAATCATCTTGGGTGGTTTCCTTGGAGAAGTCTGGGGCTGCTAACTGGGATCTCAGGTGGATCCCAGAGGAAAGGGCGTCCTACAAAGGAGAAAACTCATCTTGGGTAGCTGCCTTGGAGAAGTCTGTGGCTGCTACCTGGGATCTCAGGTCCCTAAAAGAGAGGTCAAAAGCCTCTGGGAGTTGCTGGGAGGAGTCACATGTGGATCCCAGAGGGGAGAGCTTCCACCAAAAAAGAAAAAACCTCAAGGGTAGCTTCCTTGGGGGAGTCTGGGGCTGACACCTGAGATCTTAGGTAGGTAAAGCAGAGGACAAAAGACTCTGTGAGATGCCTGGGAGGAGTTTCAGGTGGATCCCAGAGGAAAGTGCTTCCTCCAAAGGAGTAAAATCATCTTGTGTAGCTGCCTTGAAGAAATCTGGGGCTGGGCATCCCCTGGGAGGCGTGACCAGCCTGTGGGACCAGGAGGCAGCTCTTGCTCACGTGCTCAGGGAATAGCCGATCGCCAGCTCTGGGGTCAGGAAGGAATTTTCCCCCGGGGCAGATTGGCACTGGGCCTGGGGGTTTTTTGCCTTCCTCTGCAGCACTGAGCAGGACCGCTTGTCAGGGCTCCTCTGGGCCCTTTCGGCTAGGTCCCTGCCTGCTGCTCTTGCACCTCCAAGGCACCGCTCGTGCCCTGGCTCTCTCGGGCTCTCTTGCCCAGTGCAAGTCTGGAGCGGGAGCGAGCTCTGCTCTTCCCTGAGCTCCATTTCCCCAGGGGTTCTGGCTTGGGCAAAACGGCCTCTGCTTGGAAGGGCTCCAGGCTTGCTGCCCCACCAGGAGCTGCCACTTTTCACCTCTCCCTGCACGCAAATTGAGCTCAGGGCCGGCAGGAGAACGCCTTTCATGCATCGTTGGCCAAGGAGCAAGTTTCCGAACGCAAAAATACACTTTTCACCTCTACCTGTTGTACTTTGGAAAATACCCCACAGTACTGCACATCTCCTTCTTCTTCTTCTTCCTCTTCTTTTGTGTGTGGTCGGTCCTGATCCTCATTCTTCACATTCTCACTCTTCAGGAAACAGGGACTGCTTGGCCTGTATTCCTGCTGCTACTTTCTGTAGCTCTGTGACTTGCCTTTGCCAGGCTGCAAAGGATGTTTTCTCAAGCTCAACTGAAGAATGCATCAGCCTGCTCCTGGCTACACGGGCACATTGTGTTAATGCTTGTGAGCATCAGCTCTGAAACAGACTCAGAAAAATAAAAATAATATCCTGTTTCCACTTGTAACCTTTGTGTTCTGTGTCCTTCAAAGTGTTTTTGGAGCTGAAACCCCCCTGGCATTTCAGGTAAATAACACTCTCATCGGTGTTTGACTCATGGTGAGCACAGGGAACAGAGTGGAATAGAACAGAACAGACTAGACTAGACTAGAATAGAATAGTTCAGCTACAACGATCACTTAGTCCAACTACCCGACCATTTCAGGGCTGACCAAAAGTTCCAAGCATGGTATTAAGGGCATTGTCCAAATGCCTCTTCAACACTGACAGGCATGGGGCATCCACCACCTCTCCAGGAAGCCTGTTTCAGGGTGTGACCACCCTCTTGGGAAAGAAACGTCTCCTCACATCAAGTCCGAACCTCCCCTGACAGTGTAGTAGCAAATGTCCCTTAGCGCGCTGGTAAGGAAGGAACGGTGAGGAAACCATGCACGCTCTCTGCATCTCTGCAGAGTTCCTGCAGAGGGAACCAAACCCCTGTCTTTCACCTCTGGCATCACCACAACCAAAGGAATGTCTGTGGCATAAATGCCCTTATTTACATAGTCTGAAAGTACAGATCAATTTTGGCACCAACGCACAAAATGGCAAGGAGAGTACCTCTCTTAAACTTTCAGTACTCAAAATACTAAATCCTAAAGGAAAAGGAGACTTGCCAGGGTTTGAGGTAAGATCCGAACATCTTCCCACAAACTGAGGTAGGCAAATAATTCTCAGAAAGGTTCAAGGCACAAATGAGCTCTGAAACTTTTACCCTGTGGCTGAAGCGCGTTTTGTATCCCGTATAAACACGGCCAATGGGTGTGTTTAATACAGAGGCTGCGCAGCTTGGTTTCAGTGGGACAAGGGGATGTGACGGTGACAGCAGCAACGGGCTATTTTTACAGTTTGGAAGAGCCCCGTGGCTTGTTGCACAGCTGTGGCGGTTTTGCATTAAATGAGATGTGGTGGGACAGCTTGCTGGCATGGGGTTCTGCAGTGGAGCAAAACAGCCTCTGCTGGAGAGACTGGCAGGGAGGATGGGGATGGGGGATACCCCCTGTGTTGAGGGGATGCCCCCTGTGTTCTCCTCCTGTGGAGGAGGACAACCAGCGGTGGATGGGGATCAACTCAAGGGTTCCTTGAGCAAACTCAAGCACCACTACAGAGATGGAGATGGGTCATTTGACCAGATCCCTGAACACACATATTGGTATGCCATGAGGCCTGAGATTCCACCTTTTGGTCCAGAGGAGTACGATGCCCCTTGAGGTGTCCTGGAATATCTCCTGACCCTGTCGTGTTTTAGGCTGTGGGGAGAATCAGAACACCACCTCTGACTGGAGTAATTTCACTTTCAATGCTGACCTACAGGGCAGATGGAGGGACTTCAGACCTTGCAGGCACTCTGCTGAAGGATTAGGTTTTCAGCGATCCAAAAATGAAGAGAATGGTGGTGTATCAGTGTCCGCCACATAAACATTTGGCCTGCTTTGTGCTTTTCTCCAGTTTCAGATCTGTCCCTTGACATTTTTTTGTAAAACAATTAACTCCTCACACACACACACAAACACAGACACACTTGAAATAAGGATGAAAGATAGAGCGCAGAAATGAATTAGGGGCAACATTGTCTGAGAGGTGTTACCATGACAGGATAAGAAAGAGTTAGCAATGAGAGAAAAAGCACTGCTCTAAAAACATCCTGCCAGAGGCTAAATACTCTGAAATTATAGCTGTCTTGTCAAGTAAGAATGAATGACAGGAGTAAAGGTCAAGAAATTACGTTTATCATCATCAAGAAGGAGAGGAAATTCTGGGGCATGGTACCGTTACTCTTTGTAGTGAAAATAGAAAACAGTCCACAACGTAGCTGCTAAGCCCCCACCCAGCTGATCACTCACTCCCCTCTCCTGAGGGATGGGGAAAGAATCGGAAGGGCAAAGTAAGAACAACTCAAGGGTCAAGATGAGGAGACTTGAATAGGTAAAAAGCAAAAGCTGTGCCCACAGGCAAAGGAAAACAAGGAATTCATTCACTGCTTCCTATTGGCAGGCAGGTGTTTAGTCTTTCCAGGAAAGCAGGGCTCTCTCACCAGTAACAGTTATTGGGGAAGAGAAATGGTGTAAATCCAAATGTTCCCCCTCTTCCTTCTTCTTCTGCCAGCTTTTATCGCTGAGCATGACATCATATGGGATGGGATATCCCTTGGGTCAGTCATCCTGGCTGTGTCCCCTCATAACTTCTTGCCCACTCCCAGCCTACTCACTGGCAGAGAAGCATGAGGAATGGCAAAAGCCTTGGCCCTGTGCAAGCACTGTTCAGCAGTAGCTAAAATATGGGTGTGTTATCAACACTGGTTTGGTCACAAATCCCAAACATGGAACCATACAGGCTGCTATGAAGAAAATTAACTCCATCCCAGCCAGCCAGGGTAGGCTGGACTTCTTGGAAGGTGTGAGGATGATAAGGGTGCAGAATTTGAGAGGGGGAAGAAGGGAACCAGTAAATGAAAGATGAAGCCAGGGATGTCACTGGGACTGTTTGGGGTGCCTGTGATGCTGCCTTGTACCTGATATGAATTATTTCCACAGTCAGAAGGAACCTGAGTGCTTTCCCTCATGTTGAGGACATGAAGGGTGAGGAATGAAAGTGTCATCAGGCTGGAAGGGACCTTGCTAGATATCTGTAGAAAACATCATACGCAAAGCAGGCTTACACAGGGTTTCTCATGGTTTTATCCAGATGGGTCTGAGAAACTGCCAAGGATGGAGGCAGCGCATTCTCTGGGAAACAGCTTCCCATGTCTGACGACTGTCTTCACGTTGAAAAAATTTTCTCCCTATACTGGGCATGACCCTCGCGTGTTTCAGCTCATTGCCTCCTGTGCTCCTGCCTTGCACCACAGGGTCTTCTTGGAAACCTCTCCGTAGGCAAGGCATGTCTGTTACACCCTCTCTGCAAAGCCCTCCATTCTCCACTCTGAACAAGCCCAGCTCCCTCAGCCTCTCCTAGCAGGGCAAGTGCTCCAACACTCACCATCTCTGTGGCCCTCCGCTGAACTTTTGCGGCTCTCCAGCTTGCCAGTGTCTCTCTGGCATTGCGAGGAACCAAAACCTGGACAAGTATGCTGGCTGTGGTGTAACAAGTGCTGATCACTTCTGCTGGCTGTGCTCCTGCTTGTACGGCCCAGGATGTTGTTGGCCATCTTTGCTGATAGCTCCTCTTTTGCCTAATGTGACCCAGGGATCAGCAGAGCCTTTCCTGCAGAGCTGCTATGCGACTAGGTGTAGGGGAACAAGGCACGAACGGAGAAGAAACGGTACAAGGCATAATTGTTAAAGAAACTACATAAGACACGATTGTTCAAGTTTGCTGACAAGTTTGCTGGGCAGCACAAAGTAGATACTGCTCAAGGACAAGTTTGATAAAGCAGGCACAGAAAGTAGAACAAGGTCGGGCGTACGTGACGGACAGCGGGATGCAAGACAGAATACGGGCAGAAGACATCATTCGCGTGATCAGAAGACATTATCCAATTAGACTATTGTTTAGATGTGTGAACGGCACATGTTAACCAATCAACAAATGACCTACGCGTGAATAGATACTAAACCACTATATAACCAAGTATTGCGCAGCTAATAAACGGAGAAATCGCTTGATCCACAGTATCTGTGTTGGTCCGTTTTCTCCCCAGGGCGAGTCCCTGGCGATGTGTCGTTTTCCCTAGATTGTCGCAGCAGAGAAGTGCGGCAACTAGGCAGTCCCTGTCCTATGTCATTTCAGAGCCTTCATCCACTTTAGGAACAGGATTTTGGATGAACCTTTACTGGACAGCATGAGGTTTTGAGTGGCCCATCCCTCCTGACTGACTGTGTCCTTTGGGATGGCAGCCCTGCCCTCCAGCACTGCCCTGCGCTCCTCAATGTGATCTCTTTGACAAATGTCATGCAAAATCACTCTCTCATCTCCTCCAGATATTAAACAGGGCAGCTTGCCTGATAGAGCCCTGCTGGACCCTACTAGCTCAGTGCCTCCAGGCAGAGCACCAGGCATTGACCACGACCCTACGAGCCCACCCGTCCAGCTGGTTTTTACCCTTCTATTTATCCATCCATGCAGACCATAACATCCTCACATTGAATATGGTGGGGCATGATGCTGAAAGCCTTGCTGATCTCCAGTAGAAGACACCCTTTGCTCTTCCCCTCTCCAGCAATCCTGTCCTTTCATCATACAAAGCAAAGAAGATGGCCAGACACAATCGACTCTGGGTAGATACATTCACCTTCCTTTCAGATATCCAGAAAGGGGATTCTAGTGGACACGCTTAGGAGCACAGCCTTCCATTCCCCTGCTCATTCTTTGAGCATTTTTGAAAGGTGTGTACAACATTTGGCTGCTTCCAGTCATCAGGAAGTTGCCCCAGACTCTATGACCTTTCAAAGATGATGATGAGTGGCCTCACAGTGACATTGGCCTGCTCACTCAGCTCCCAGGGATGCTGCCCCTCCTGTCCCATAGACTGGTAATGATTGTGTTTACTCAAGTGATCCCTGGCTTGATACCCATCCACCTCTGGCTGGTTTCCTTCAGAGTCCTGCCTCGAGGCACAAAGGCTTGGGAGACCTTGCTGGGGAAGACTAAGGCAAAGAGGATATAGAGTATGTCAGCTCTATCTACACCTGCCCCTACTACATTCAGCAGTGGCCACATACTATCTTTGGGTTTTTTCCCTTAAACTCTTCTTGAAGGAGTAACAGCTTCTCTTGATGCCCTTGAACCTCTTGCAAAGGTCCACACGAGGGAAGCATTGGCTTCCTTAAAGCCATCCCTATTTCCAATTTCCTCCATCATCAGTCCTTGCATCCACCTCCTGAATGCTTCCTTTCTTCTGTGGAGCTTCCTGAATGAGTTCCTTTTTAGCCAAGCTGCTCTCCTGAAATGTCAGCTTGTTTTCCTGCTTAGCAGTCTGGACAGTTCTTGTGCTTGGAAGATGCTTTCCTGAAAGACCAACTGTACTGGCTGCTGCTGACTTTGAATGCTGCTGCCCATGGCACTACCATGAAAAGTCCCCTGAAGAGGCTAAAATCTTCTCCCACTATTTCATGGCCACTGCAGCCCAGGCTGATGCTAGTTTTCACATCCATGATCAGCACTCCCTCTCTTGCAAGGACCGGATTCAGGTGAGCATCACCTTTGTTGGCCTGGCACCTGTGCAAAGAAGTTGTCCCAAGAGATGTCTGACATCTGCTGGACAGCATGCATCCTGCTGTGCTCCCCTTCCAGTGAGTGTCAGGGTCATTAAAGTCCCCAATAAGACCAGGGGTCATGGACCTGGAGTCTTCCCTGGGTTGCTTAAATAACGCTTATTCCAATTCCTTACCCTGGTTGCAGGTTCTTCATCACCCACCAGGATGCCACGCCAAGGGGACTGACCTCTCATCCTCACCCACAAGGGCTCACCCAACCTGTTCCATGTCCCATAGAGGGGGGACATGCATACGACACACTCCTTCAGATGGAGGGCATCCCCCTCCTCATCATTCCAGCCTGCCTCTCCTGCACAGCCCACAGGCACCATGGCAGCACCACTGTGAGCTGTCCCACCACCCCTCGCCATTTCTTCCATCAATGTCAAAAGTCTATAGTGGCACATGGGACTGCAGCTCCTCCTGTCTGTGCCCCAGAATGAGGGCATGGGAGCACGTTTGGGCTGCAGCACCTCCGCTGTGGCACTCGGGAAAAGCTCAGACTTGTCACAGGCAAACCCAGTACCAAGTGCCCAAGACCCAAGGTCTGCAAATGCTGTGCTTGAGACCAGAGACATGCTGCAGGGGATGGCAGATGGCAATGGGAAGCCAACAAAACTTTTTCCACGTGCCTCCCTCACCTGGACGTGGTCTCCCTGTTTATCAGCACTGCCACGGTTGCCTGCCTGAAGCCCCCCTCCATCTCCTCCCCATCCATCTAGGTATCTGCAAGGAAACAAAGATGGATACAGCCAAGCCAACACAGAACAACTCCAAGAGGCAACAGCACCTTGACAGCCACCACACCGACAGCAGCACTTACACAACCATGAGCAACACAACGCGTCCCATCCCGTTCCCCCTCTCAGGCTGATCGGGTGCGAAGGTTGCACAAGTGGTCCGTATATTAGAATTGACCAGCAAAGCATGTACACACATTCACATTCAAACAAACACAGCAGTGAGCCTACTTACACAGAAAAAAGCTGGGAACAGAGTTTAATAAATGTTGTAGTTTGACTCCTGTAGTCAGTTAAGCACAACACAGCTGCTTGCTTACTCCTCCACAGCCGGGTGGCAGAGATGATGGGAAAGGTAAAAGTGAGAAAACTCATGGGTTGAGATCAAAACAGTTTAATAAGTAAAGCAAAGGCTGTGCACTCAAGCAAAGCAAAATGAGGAATTCATTCACTGCTTCCCATCAGCAGGCAGGTGTTCAACCATCTGCAGGAAAGCAGGGCTCCATCACATGTAGCGGTTACCTGGGAAGGCAACATCACTCTGAACCTTCCCCCTTTCCTCCTTCTTCCCCCAGCTTTTATTGCTCAGCGTGACGTCCTATGGTACAGAAGATCCCTTTGGTCAGTTGGGGTCAGTAGTCCAGCTGTGTCCCCTCCCAACATCTTCTGCACCCCCAGCCTACTCGCTGGCAGGGCAGCGTGAGGATCATAAAAGTCCTTGGCGCTGTGCAAGCACTGCTCAGCAATGACTGAAACATTGGTGTGTTAGCAACACTGTTTCCATCACAAATCTAAAACATAGCCCCTTACAAGTTACTATGAAGCTAATTAACTCTACCCCAGCTGAAACCAATAGAATAAGCAGGACAGAGCACAGTGATCAGGCACAGGCTTTGGCCAGACCAGCACTGACCAGCCACCTCCCCACAGGCACCTGGGCCCTTGCAGCCCTCTCCTTCTCAAACGTCCACAGGCTGCTTCTTCCACGATATGCCTTGACCCTTCTCTTTCTCTGCCCCAGTCTCCTCCACAATTCATAACCATCACCAATTAGTTTTCCCCCAATGGTCTCAGGTTTTCTCCATTTGTACCCAAATTTGATAGTTTGGATACCATTGCCTTGGTCCTCTGGGACTTCAAGGGCATCCCTGATGGCTTCCCCAGGCACTGATGGCCTTGCAAGACAAGACTGCCCAGAAGGTCCCCAGTGCTCCTCTCTGTGCACTTTGGCCACTTCTCACATCTGCAGCCACCTGTGAGTCCCAGCTGGAATACAGGGTGCTGCCCATACTGCTGGTCCCTTCTCACGCTCTTCTCTGTCACATCCCGCAATTTCTCCTGCCGCATCCTCTAAGTTCCCATGTCACGTACAGGTGGCTTCACCCCAGGGCAGGGCCTCACCAGGGGCCCAGTCATCAGTCATCTCTCTGCAGGCTTCCCAGCTGGTGTCCTTGATGTCCTCATGATGCCTGCCTGCTCCTGGCCAATCACACTGCTGTCATGAAGTGACAACACAAGGAACAGCCCAACCATGTTGGCTCTGCCTACCTCTACCCCTCTCCACTGAATGAGCTGCCATCTGTGCCACACCGGGGTTTGTGATGCAACAAGTCAAGCAGCAACAGAAATGGCCTCGCACTCCACCTCCAGGCCATGCCATCTTCACCTTCCTCTGCATCTCCCCTCTCCCAAGATCTCAGTACTGTGGGGTGGGTTTTCCGACACTCCAGGTGACATCACTGGGCCTGCCTCAGCACCTGGCCAATTAGGTTGTTTCCAAAGAAGTGACTTCAAAAATCCACCTCCCACCTACCATGCCTCTCCTTGCATCATCCTCTTCTGGCAACAGGACTCACCTCCCAGACAACCTCCCACAACCCTTCCCCTTTACCTGCCTCTCCTCTCCCCTCCCCAGCACTGTCCTTCCTGCTGGGCAGGCAGCAACGTGCTCCCCCAACCCACAGGGACTGCAGAGCCCTGGTGGGACACCTCAAGTGGTAGCAGGGCAGCCATGGATGCCAAGGGCTCCGCCGGAAGGCAGGTGGAGGCTGAGGAGGTGGAGGGGAGCTCTGTGCAAAGGGGAAGCTGGCGTGCACAGAGCCTTGCCTTGGAGGAAGCCTCATGGTCACAGGACCTCGATGACATGGCAAGTTGAAGCAGCCCACAGTCTGCTGGGAGGGCAGCAGGGCTGGGCACAAGCAACGCAGGAGATTCCTGCAGGGTGTGGAAGAGAGCGTTTTGACAGAGACACTTGATGAGCTGTCTAGGGCTGGTCTCTTCCTGACAGACAGGGTGGATCTGGCTGCGGATGGGAAGGAGGAGGGCAGCCATGGCTGCTACCACCATGAAATGGTGGAGAAGTACAACAACTAGCAGAATAACAGTGCGGGACTGCAGGAGAGCTGATTTCAGTTAGCTGAAGATCTGCTTGGACTGTGTTGTGGTTTCAGCCCAGCTGGTAACAAAGGACCACACAGCCGCTTGCTCACTCTTCCTGCCCCCCTCCAGTGGAATGACAAGTGGAATGACAAGTGGAATGACAAGAAGAACCAGAAAGGAGAGAAGAAAAAAAAAAAAGGAAACTCGTGGGCTGGGATAAGGACAATTTACTGGGACAACACAAAAAGAGAATTTACAACAACAACAACAGTACTAATAAAAGAATATACAAAATGAGTGATGCACAGTGCAACTGCTCATCACCCAGAACCTGACGCTCCGCCACTTCCCCCACCGAAAGCCAAGAGGCCCCCCCTGCAGCCCCCTCCCTATATATATACACTGAGCATGATGTCACATGGTATGGAATAGCTCCTTGGCTAGTTCAGGTCAGCTTTCCCAGCTGTGCCCCCTCCCAGGTTCCCATGAAAATTAAATCTAATCCCAGCTGAACCCAGGACAGACTGTCCTGGAGGACAAAGGGGCTGTGAGACCCTCCTGGATCTTCAGGGAGAACATCCTCAAAGCCCAGGAAGAAGCCAGCTCGATGCAGAGGGAGTTGAGCAGGGCCTGGCAAGAGGTCAGCGTGGATGAACGGGGACCCCCCTGACTTCGGAGGTCAAACACCAGAAGAAAGTGCAGGGAGGCTGGAGGGGGAACAGCCTGCCCAGGAGACAGAGAGACACCTGGCCTGTGGGCGCAGGGATGGACCTAGCAAAGCCAGAGCTCAGCGTTGGATGGAAATGGCCATTCATGAGGAGGGAACCCAGAAGGGCTTCTCTAAATGTGTTGTCAGCACAAGGAAGGCAGCTGTGGGATCTGTGGTCCCAACTGGCAGTGGGGCGGGGGACAGAGTGACAAAGCCAGTATAAATACAGCAATTCCTCAGAACCAAGATTCTCCCTTGAGGGTCCTGCCACACAGCAGGACTGTGACCAAGCTGCCGGAGCACTCCGGCCTTACACCAAGCCAGGGGCTCAGAAGGAGAGTGTGGAAGTGGAAAGAGAGCAGCTCTGGGAAGACCAAGCGCTGGTGCTGCCTGGCACTGCTGCTGTGCTGAGACACTTTTCCCCTTCCCCTCTGCACACAGGCACTGCCCTGCAGCTTCACCAAGTTCTCGGAGGAAGGATCTCGGGCAAAAAAGTCACTGCAGGGTCCTTCATTGTGTTGAAATACACAGAGAGCACTGTGCCTCATTTACACAGTCTCTGGGTGAAATTCTAAAGGTAGACATTGAATTATATATGGGATGGCTAATAAAATTTCATTGTGCACATTATCACAAGAAAAACAAAGAAAACCTCATGGCCACCACAAACAGGCAACTGATAAGGCAGCCTGGGCCTGTAATGAGATACATTATGAATGCTCTGCAAAAGAAAACAGGCAGTTAATTGCTTCTGAAAAGCACCTGCTCATCATTTTCCACAGGGCATCCTTGAGTTCCTGGTTCCTCATGCTGTAGAGGAGGGGGTTCACTGCTGGAGGCACCACCGAGTACAGAACTGCCACCACCAGGTCCAGGGATGGGGAGGAGATGGAGGGGGGCTTCAGGTAGGCAAATACACCAGTGCTGATAAACATGGAGACCACGGCCAGGTGAGGGAGGCACGTGGAAAAGGCTTTGTGGCGTCCGTGCTCAGAGGGGATCCTCAGCACAGCCCTGAAGATCTGCACATAGGAGAAAAGAATGAAAAGAAAACAAACAAATGCTAAACAGGCACTAAGCACAAGAAGCCCAACTTCCCTGAGGTAGGAGCGTGAACACGAGAGCTTGAGGATCTGGGGGATTTCACAGAAGAACTGGCCCACATCATTGCCTTGGCAGAGTGGTAGTGAAAATGTATTGGCAGTGTGCAGGACAGCATAGAGAAACCCACTGCCCCAGGCAGCTGCTGCCATGTGGACACAAGCTCTGCTGCCCAGGAGGGTCCCGTAGTGCAGGGCTTTGCAGATGGCAACATAGCGGTCGTAGGCCATGATGGTGAGGACACAATACTCCGTTGCGATCAAGAAGAGAAAGAAAAAGACTTGTGCAGCACATCCCCTGTAGGAGATGTCCCTGCTGTCCTGCAGGGAATTGGCCATGGATTTGGGGACAGTGGTGGAGATGGAGCCCACATCGAGGAGGGAGAGGTTGAGGAGAAAGAAGTACATGGGGGTGTGGAGGCGGTGGTCACAGGCTACGGCGGTGATGATGAGGCCGTTGCCCAGGAGGGCAGCCAGGTAGATGCCCAGGAAGAGCCAGAAGTGCAAGAGCTGCAGCTGTCTCGTGTCTGCAAATGCCAGGAGGAGGAACTCAGTGATGGAGCTGCTGTTGGACATTAGCTTCTTCCAGGCATGAGGCACTGTTCAAGAGGGAAAGACAGTGACAAGTTAGAAGAGACTTCTCTGAGCTAAACCTAACGCATTTCTCATAGAAAACCCACCAAAGCTGCCTCTCCTATTTCAGAAAGACCTTTGGCAGGTCCCTTTCATGAGATATGCTTGGTGCTGGCTGAGGGTGCACTGGGAGCAGCGGGCTCTGCTGTGGGCTCTGGGGGAGTCAGTCCTGCCGTACAGCAAGAGCTAAATAGGAACACAGAGCGACCTAATATTGAATCCACTCGTCATATCAAAGAGCTTTTCAGCATTGTCGCTCCCAATTCAACCAAAAGTGGGGAAGAGCCGAGGGGATTTTCTTTGGAGTATTTTGTTCTGCTTTTCTCACCACACTTAAGGAGTACTTTTGGCAGGGAAAGAAGTGAATGTCCTAAAGATGGGGTGTCCTGAAAGGAGAGTTTTGTCATTTGTATCACTGGGAGCCTAGGGATTAGGAGGGGATTGGGATCTTTGCTCACATGGACAAATCTGCAAAATGCACCCGAATCCCAGCCCCACCCCCTTCCAGTCCAGTGATGAGAATAAGAGGAGCATGGACAGGAGGATGAAAATGGACAACCACTGCAGAGCTGCTGCTGATGGAGGCAGGACAGGGAGAGATGGTAGGGTGTTTGATAATTTCTTCTCTTCAGGGCTGAGCCCACTGAGAAGGTGACTGAGTCCCCATGGCTGTAAGGGCAGAGGATCTGCTGGGTGTTAGAAAAAACCACAGGTTTTCTCTGGTGATGGCAGGGAGGTGCCTGAATCCCCCCTCCCATGGCATTTCTGGGAGAAGCTCCCTCTCACTCCCTGCCCCTGTCTCTGCTGCCTGCAGCTGTCCCCGTCGGCAGCTGCTTCTCCATCTGCTTGTCTCCTCCCTGTCCCTGCTCACAGACCCCATCCCACCTGCTGTGTGCTCAGCTCTGCCCTGCAGACCCCTCCTGGCAGCCAGGCACTGCTCAGGGGCATCTCTGTGTGTGCAGGGGCTAAGGTGCACCTCAGACAATTCCTAAGGACAACTGGGGTCTAGGCGCCTAATCCAGAGGGGAGAAATAAATTTTAGTCTCACGCTGGCCACCCGCCCACCAAGATGATAAAAATTCAAAGCAAAGACTCCTTACTTTTTTAGGAAAATGCTGCCTTGATGTTCTTGAAAGTGCCCTCGGAAACGCCCAGGTCTAAGCTGGAGCTGTGAGCAAATCTGACCCACGCAGCACACTCTCAACAGCAGAAGCGCGCTGCTCTGCCCTTCCAGGGGTCATTTCTTTCACCCACACCTTCTCCCCACACTGTCATGGGGAGTTCCCTGTGCAGAGGCTGAGTGCTGACCCTGGCAGGCAGCAAAGTCCCTGCTCCACCACTCAGACCCTGAAACACCAGGACCCTGCTCTGAAGGACAGCTCTGGACACCCCTGGATGCACACCCGGCTTCACACCCCTGCAACCGTCCCCGACAGAAGGCAGCCCTCATGCCCTGTCCCTCTGACAGCGCAGCAGGGAAGCCCTGCTCTGGAGCACATCCTTCTCCTCTACACCAGAGAAACAAAGAGAGTCCTCCTGCCAGATCCCATACACTGTCAGATGTGCCAGTGTTTGGAGATCCCTCCAGGAACTGAAGTTCTATTGCCCTGCACCCAGAGACTTACCATGCAGAGGGCTGTGAAGATTTCTCCTGCAGTGAGCTCTCAGCATCCTCCCACTCCCCACTGCCTTTAAGCTCTCTCAGCCTTGCAGGTCTCCTCTCGATGCCTGCAGGCAGGGCCCCCAGCCCTGCTCCTGGGCAGAGCTGTCTCTCTGCAGCGCTGCCCGCTTGCCATGAGCTCCCTCCATGCCAGGAGCCCAGCCCAGCTCAGCAGCAGAGGACCAGCCCAAGGCAGCACTTTCTCTGCCCCCTCTGGGCTCCCTCCAGGTGTCCCTGGGCCTCCAGGGGAACCTGCTGGGAAACAGGCTGAAGCAATCACTGATGTTCCCTCCCTCACCTGGGGAGAGACACTGCTCTCCAGCAGGGTGATTGCTCTGCTGAGAGACAGACTTAGGTCCAAGAATCAACTTTTCTGCGAATCATACAATCATTGAGCTTGGAAAAGACCCATAACATTAAGTCCAACCGTGAACCTAACACTAGCAAGTCCACCAGTAAACCATGTCCCTAAACACCGTGTCTTTTAAATACCTCCAAGGAGGGTGACTCAGCCACTTCCCTGGGCAGCCTCTTTCTTGTGCCATCATTGGGCAGGACACCCAGACAGTGACAGGCAGGGATCTCCTTTACGCCTGCTGAGGGAAGGGAGCCAGCTGAGTCCACGGAGGCATCTCATGCTGGGATTGTAGTCCTGGGGCTGGAAGGGGACTCAGCTCCCTCCCATGCCCACCACAAACCCACAGGAGGTGGGATTCCTCTTGCCTCAGTGCAGGTCTGCATTATATAGGCACCTGCATGTGAGCTCCTTGTCTCAGCTCCCATGCTAACGAATGGTGATGGAGGCCAGGAGTGCAGTGTTCAGATGCAAATGTCTGGTGACATTGGAGGTGCCAGAGGTGGTCAAAGAGGTGTGCAGGTAATCGAGACAGATCAAAGATATGTGCAGGCTGATATAGAGACAGGACAACATATGGGTGCCTCTTCTTGGTAGCTCCTGGGAATTTCCTTTGGCCAACTGAAATGACAGCTGATGCCCAAATTAAGGGCAATGGAACCTATCCCTCCTCATGATGTTCAGGGTGGCCTATAGAGGTATTCCTCTGATGGAATGGAGTCATGTGCCGTAGGGAGAGCTGTCTCTCTGTTCCTTTTCTCCATGTTTTGAATTTACAAGACCTTGGCTGACAATATTGGCAGTTGTCTCACGTACAGCCTGTTACGGAGGCACACACAGTGAAATGCAGCAGGTGTTAAAACTCACATTTATTCTTCAGTAAAAGTTAGTTAGAAGTCTGGTAACATTTCATAAAACCACAGGCTCAGTGTTGTAAAGAGAATTAATGCTACACAGCTGACTTAAGAATCCCCAAGATTTAAAGTGATGGCTCCAAAACGCACGTATCACTCACCTAAAAGCTGAGGGCTCTCTCCCTCGAGGAGTTACCTCGGGCGGTGCCCCGACCCGAGGGGGAGTCCCCAACTGCAGACCCGCTGCTCTGAGGATGGCTGCCAACATGTCCTCTGGTGGGACCCCATTTATACCCCCGTTGAATCTGACCTGTGGTCATTTAATCCCTATTGGCCAGGAGGGTCACCTCAGTGTACCTGGCACGTCTCGATTGGCCAGTTCAAATTTCAACCTGCGGCCTCCGGGGTTTCCTTCCCCTTCTCCCTGCCTGGAGAAGTTTCGTTTCCTGCTGACGGGATGGGAGGGTGAAGGGGGGAGTGTACTGCCACAGAAGCCATAAACTAAAGTAAGGTCAAGGGACCCGCACAGGAGATCCAGTTGTTAAGAATAAAATGGCAAGGTGGGTGTCATCAGATCCCAATGGACATGGTCAACAAAACAGCAGCTATCTCTTCACCGACTAATAAAAAGGAAACACAGGCTCTCTCTACATTTTGTAGGGTTTTGGAGAACGCATATTCCAAATTGTCGTCTGATTGTAAGCCTGCTCTATCAGGTGACCCAGAAGAAGAACAATTTTAAATGGGGCCCTGAACAACAACAAGCTTTTGAACAAATTAAATGGGAGATAGTTCATGCAGTAGCCCTTGGGCCAGACCGTGCAGGGCAAGATACTAAAAATGGACTCTTTCTTTTCTCCTATGTGCAGATCTTCAGGGCTGTGGTGGGGATCCCCTCTGAGCAGGGACACCACAAAGCCTTTTCCACGTGCCTCCCTCACCTGGCCGTGGTCTCCCTGTTTATCAGCACTGCAGTGTCTGCCTACCTGAAGCCCCCCTCCATCTCCTCCCCATTGCTCAATCTGGTGGTGGCAGTTCTGTACTCGGTGGTGCCTCCAGCAGTGAACCCCCTCCTCTACAGCATGAGGAACCAGGAGATCAAGGATGCCTTGCGGAAAGTGATGAGCGGGTGCTTTTCAGAAGCAATGAACTGCCTGTTTCCTTTTGCAGAGCATTCATAATGTAACTCATTACAGGCTGTCGTGGTTTAATCCCAGCCAGCAACTAAGCACCACGCAGCCGCTCACTCACTCCCCCCACCCCCAGTGGGATGGGGGAGAAAATTGTGAAAAGAAGTAAAACTCGTGGAATGAGATACGAACTGTTTAATAGAAAAGAAAAGAAGAAACTAATAATGATAATGATAACACTAATAGAATGACAACAGTAATAATAAAAGGATTGGAATATACAAATGATGCACAGTGAAATTGCTCACCACCCGCCGATCAACACCCAGTCCATGCCTGAGCGGCGATCCCCCGGCCCCCACTCCCCCCAGTGTATATACTAGATGTGACCTCACATGGTATGGAATACCCTGCTGGCCACTTTGGGACAATTGCTCTGGCTGTGTGCCCTCCCAACTTCTTGTGTCCCTCCAGCTTTCTTGCTGGCTGGTCATCAGAAGCTGAAAAATCTTTGACTTTAGACTTAACATTACTTAGCAACAACTGAAAACATCAGTGTTACCGACATGCTTCTCACACCTAACTCAAAAACATAGCACTATACCAGCTACTAGGAAGACAATTAACTCTATCCCAGCTGAAACCAGGACAAGAGGGGAGGGGGAAAAGAGTCTCAGCACAGCAGCACTGCCAGGCAGCACCAGTGCTTGGTCTTCCCAGAGCTGCTCTCTTTCCACTTCCACACTCTCCTTCTGAGCCCCGGCTTGGTGTAAGGCCTGAGAGCTCTGGCAGCTCGGTCACAGTCCTGCTGTGTGCTGTGTTGCCATAAGACTTGGTTTTCAAGGCCCAGGATAGTGTTGTAGGTGGTGGCATTGTGTACGGGACATGTTTCCAGCCAACCGGTGGTTGCTTCCACCATTGTAAGCCCATGGCGCTTGCCTTGGTGGGTTTGTGGGAGTGTGATACAGTCAGTCTGCCAGGCCTCCCCGTATTTCTATTTCGGCCATGGCCCTCCATACCACAGGGGCTTTAACTGCTTGGACTGCTTAATTGCAGCACGTGTTTCACATTCATGCATAACTTGTGCAATAGTGTCCATGGTTAACTCCACGCCTCGATCGTGAGCCTATCTCTATGTTGCATCTCTTCCCTGATGGCCTGAGGAGTCATAGGCCCAGCAAGCCATAAATAATTCACCCTTATGTTGCCAGTCCAGATCCACCTGAGCCACTTCAGTCTTGGCAGCCTGATCCACCTGTTGGTTGTTTTGATGTTCTTCAGTGGCCCGACTCTTGGGTACATGAGCACCTACATGATGTACTTTTACAACCAGATTCTCTAGCCGGGACACAATACCTTGCCACAGTGCGGCAGCCCAGGTGGGTTTACCTCTGCGCTGCCAGTTGCTCTGCTTCCATTGCTGTAAACACCCCCACACAGCATTTGCCTCCATCCATGAGTCAGTATAGACAAAGAGCACTGGCCACTTCCCTCTTTCAGCACTGTCTAAAGCCAGCTGGATGGCTTTCACTTCTGCACATTGACTCGATTCACCTTCTCCTTCAGCAGTTTCTGTGACTTGTCGTGTAGGACTCCATACAGCAACCTTCCACCTCCGATGTTTTCCCACAATGCGACAGGATCCGTCAGTGAACAGGGCATATTGCCTCTCATTTTCTGGCAGTTTATTATACAGTGGGTCCTCTTCAGCACACATTACCTCCTCCACTGCTGACATTCCAAAATCTTTGCCTTCTGGCCAGTCCATGATTGCTTGCAAGATTTCTGGGTGACTGGGGTTTGCTATGCGAGCCTGTTGTGTGATCAGTGCAATCCACTTACTCCACGTGGCACCAGTCGCGTGATGTGTAGAGGAGACCCTCCCTTTGAACATCCAGCCCAGCACTGGCAGTCGGGGTGCTAGGAGGAGCTGTGTTTCAGAACCAACCACTTCCCAGGCAGCTCGAACTCCTTCACAGGCTGCCAATATCTCTTTTTCAGTTGGAGTATAGCGGGCCTCGGATCCTTGATATCCCCGACTGCAAAACCCCAGGCATCAGCCTCGGGTTTCCCCAGGTGCTTTCTGCTAGAGGCTCCAGGTAGGGCCATTCTCCCCAGCTGCAGTGTAGAGCACATTTTTAACATCTTGTCCTGTCCGGACTGGTCCAAGGGCTACTGCATGAACAATCTCCCGTTTAATTTGTTCAAAGGCTTGTTGTTGGTCAGGGCCCCATTTAAAATCATTCTTCTTCCGGGTCACTTGATAGAGAGGGCTTACAATCAGACTGTAATTTGGAATATGCATTCTCCAAAAACACACAACACCTAAGAAAGCCTGTGTTTCCTTTTTACTAGTTGGTGGAGACATAGCTGCTATTTTGTTGATCACATCCATTGGGATCTGACGACGTCCATCTTGCCATTTTATTCCTAAAAACTGGATCTCCTGTGTGGGTCCCTTGACCTTACTTTCTTTTATGGCAAAACCGGCTTTCAGAAGGATTTGGATTATTTTCTTCCCTTTCTCAAAGACTTCTTCTGCTGTGTTGCCCCATACAATGATGTCATCAATGTATTGCACATGTTCCGGAGCTTCACCTTTTTCCAGTGCAGCCTGGATTAGTGCATGGCAAACGGTGGGACTGTGTTTCCACCCCTGGGGCAGTCAATTCCAGGTGCCCCTCCAAGTAAAGGCAAATTGTGGACGACACTCTGCTGCCAAAGGGATTGAGAAAAATGCATTAGCGATGTCAGTTGTGGCATACCACTTGGCTGCCTTTGACTCCAGTTCATTTTGAAGTTCCAGCCTGTTTGGCACAGCAGCACTCAGCAGCAGCGTGACTTCATTCAGGCCATGATAGTCAACTGTTAATCTCCACTATCCATTAGATTTTTGCACTGGCCATATGGGGCTGTTAAAAGGGTGAGCGAGTCCTACTGATCACCCCTTGGCTCTCCAGCTGATGAATCCACTTATGGATGGGAATCAGGGAGTCTCGCTTGGTGCGATATTGCCACCGGTGCACTGTTGTGGTAGTGATTGGCACCTGTTGTTCTTCAACCTTCCGCAACCCCTCAACAGAAGGCTCCTCCAAGAGGTGGAGACCTGCTCAATACCTTCTGTCTCCAAGGCAGTGTCTTAGTTTCAGCTGGGATAGAGTTAACTGTCTTCCTAGTAGCTGGTACGGTGTTATGTTTTGAGTTCAGTATGTGAAGAATGTTTGATAACACTGATGTTTTCAGTTGTTGCTAAGTAGTGTTTAGACTAAAGTCAAGGATTTTTCAGCTTCTCATGCCCAGCCAGCGAGAAAGCTGGAGGGGCACAAGAAGTTGGCACAGGACACAGCCAGGGCACCTGACCCAAACTGGCCAACAGGGTATTCCATACCATGTGACATCCCATCTAGTATAGGAACTGGGGAGGTGGGGGCGGGGAATCGCCGCTCAGGGGACTAGCTGGGTGTCGGTCGGTGGGTGGTGAGCAATTGCACTGCGCATCATTTGTACATTCCAATCCTTTCGTTATTGCTGTTGTCATTTTATTAGTGTTATCATTATCATTATTAGTTCCTTCTTTTCTGTTCTATTAAACCGTTCTTATCTCACCCCGCGGGTTTTGCTTCTTTTTCCTGATTTTCTCCCCCATCCCACTGGGTGGGGGGGGGAGTGAGTGAGCGGCTGCGTGGTTCTTAGCTGCTGACTGGGGTTAAACCATGACAGACAGCTGTAGCAAAGGCCCACTGGTGCCCTCTCGGGTCCTTGAAATACCCTCTCCTGAAATAATCTATGCCAAGCATGCATTGAGCCTCTGGGCCAGCAACAATAGCATGGTTTTGCCACTCATTCCCACTTAGGCTTGCTTCAGCCTCCAGGAGAATTAACTGTTGGCATCCCCCTGTCCCCCCAGAAATACAGAGGGGTTCTACCCCTTTCTAGCTTGATGGCATTAGGGTACACTGTGCACTGGTGTCCACTAGAGCCTTATATTCTTGTAGGTCTGACGTGCCAGGCCATTGAATCCTCACAGTCCAGTAAACCCAGTTACCCCTCTACTCCACCCGGCTGGAGGCAGGGCCCCTTTAGTCTTGGTCCTAGGATTCTCCACTCGCTTTCTCTAAAAACTGATTAGAATTCCTTCTCATAGGAGCAGGAGTAAGATCAGCCCTTTCACTCTGTCTGGCACACTGCTCACACTGCCCACTGGAGACTGGAGCAGCACTTTGCCTGGAAGAAACCCCATTTGTGATTGGTTTTCCTTGCAATTCATGTACCCGTGCATCTAGGACCGAGGTAGCTTTTCCATCCCACTTCATCATATCCCATCCGTGGTCACGCAGGTAAGACCACAGGGTACCCCGTGGTGTGTACCTCCTTTCTCCTCTCTCTTGAGCAGAGGGACACTTATTCCTAGGAGCTGAGCTATTGGTCTGTACAGGTGGGAGGCAGAAGTTATCCTCAAATCACCAGAACTCTTGGGACAGTTTCTTGGTTTGTATGTCTGGCTGTTTCTCCACAGCTGAGATGAAGGAGGAAGAGAGACTTTCTTTGTATTGCTGGAGTTGGGCAGGCAATTCATCCACTGCTGGTCCCTCTTCATCTTTCCAGTCCATTACTGCCAATGAGTTGGCCTATGACGATGGTGCTCTCCGTGTAAACTTCTGCCACATGGGTCATGTGCAGTGGACTTCATCTGGATCTGTGGGCAGCTGCGCATTGTCTGGCTCATAATAAACCCGCATGGCTCATTCCCTCAGGTACTGGATACCTTTCTCCATGGTAATCCACTTGCTTGGATGACACACAACAGCTTCCTTGAAGGGATACCTTTCCTTCAGGCCTGACAGAAGTCACCTCCAGAGGCTGAGGGCTCGTGTCTTTTCTCCAATCGTTTTGTCAATGCCCCCTTCCCTAGAAAGGGATCTCAGCTGCTTGGGTTCCCTACCCTCCAATTCCAAGCTACTGGCTCTGTTATCCCAGCATCGGAGCAGCCAGGTGATAAGGTGCTCACCTGGATGACAGCTGAAATCTTTTTGCATATCCCACAGCTCACTCAGGGATAAAGATCGGTTGATTACCTCTGGTTCTGCCTCTTCCTGTGATGACCCTGGTTCATCTTCACCCCTCACTACGTCAATGAATTTTTTTTATTTCTTCTTCTGTATAGGGGTGACTGATACTGGCACAGGTTGACGCTCTGGTTCAGCTGCCTCACCCATCACTGGGGTTTGAGTAGCATCAGTGTCTGTCGCCAGGGTCAGAATAGCTGCAGTGCTTGTTGCCAGAGTTTGAGTGGCTACAGGGCTTGTTGCCCTCATTTGAGTGGCACCATGTCTGCCACCAGGGTCTGGGCAGCTGCAGTACCTGTCGTGGGGGTTGATCTCTGGGTGATCTTCTTAATAGTTGTTTAACCCTAAATAAGACCTGAACCACGTTCAGCAACATGCTCGTTCCTAGCAATAGGACCATGCAGGTCTCAATATCCCAAGGGATTCAAATTTTTCAAAATTCTCAGATGCCATTGTAACTAGACTGGAGGAGAAGGGAAAGGGGAAGAAAGGTGCCTCACCCATTGGTTGGCTTTCCAAGGAGAAAAGGTAAAAAGTGTCATTATTAACAGTTTCCGCTAGAAGGCTCCTGAAGTGCAGAGGTGATGAGAATGCTGAGTACAAATACCGGATTAGTCCCATGGATGATAATTTTATCATGCCATAAACCAGTGTTCTATAGTACAGCAAAGTGAAAACCTTCATCCACCTCAGCTTATGGGTGATAAGCAGCAGCATAGGGACTATGGATGGCGAGTAAGGTCATACATAACACCAGTCTAAGAACGAGCGGCACAACTCAAAGAGCCAATAAATTGACATTGTGACCAGCGACTATTAAACTAATATAATGAATGCTTATAACAAATTTGTTTTAACACGCTCTGGTTAGGTTTGTCGTTATCTCAACCCTTTGCGCCCCACGTTGGGCACTAAAAAGTACCGTCGCGGTTTAACCCCAGCCAGCAACAAAGCACTACGCAGCCACTGGTTCACTCCCCTCTCCCACTTGGGTGGGGAGGAGAATCGGAAAAAAAATAAAACTTGTGGGTTGAGATAAGAATGATTTAATAACTACAGTAAAATAAATACAATACTAGCCATAATAATGATAAAGTATAATAATATTTATAATTATAATGAAAAGGAATATAATAAAATAAAATTAAAAGAGCAGGAAAAAAAACAACCCAAGAAAAAACAAGTGATGCACAATGCAATTGCTCATCACCTGCTGACTGATGCTCGAGCAGCGATCCACCCGTCCCAGCCAACTCCCCCCAGGTTATATACTGAGCATGACGTTCTATGGTATGGAATATCCCTTTGGCTAGTTCGGGTCAGCTGTCCTGGCCATGTTCCCTCCCAGCTTCTTGTACACCTGCTTGCTGGCAGAGCATGGGAAACTGAATAATCCTTAACTTAGGGTAAGTGCTACTTAGCAACAACTGAAACATCAGTGTGGTTAAAACATTATTCTCACACTAAATTGAAAACACACTGTACCAGCTACTAGGAAGAAGATTAACTGTATTGCAGCTGAAACCAGGAGACCTCCATAACAGAATTTCCATAGCACAATGGGATCACCTGAGGGCAGCGCCTGAAAGCTTAGATCTTCTTATCATAGGATGATAGAATAGTTTGGGTTGGAAGGGACCTTTAAAGGTCATTGTCCTGGTTTCAGCTGGGATAGAGTTAATTGTCTTCCTAGTAGCTGGTACGGTGCTATGTTTTGAGTTCAGTATGTGAAGAATGTTGATAACACTGATGTTTTCAGTTGCTGCTAAGTAGTGTTTAGACTAATGTCAAGGATTTTTCAGCTTCTCATGCCCAGCCAGCGAGAAAGCTGGAGGGGCACAAGAAGTTGGCACAGAACACAGCCAGGGCACCTGACCCAAACTGGCCAACAGGGTATTCCATACCATGTGACGTCCCATCTAGTATAGGAACTGGGGAGGTGGGGGCGGGGAATCGCCGCTCGGGGACTAGCTGGGTGTCGGTCGGTGGGTGGTGAGCAATTGTACTGCGCATCATTTGTACATTCCAATCCTTTCATTATTGCTGTTGTCATTTTATTAGTGTTATCATTATCATTATTAGTTCCTTCTTTTCTGTTCTATTAAACCGTTCTTATCTCAACCCGTGGGTTTTGCTTCTTTTCCCCGATTTTCTCCCCCATCCCACTGGGTGCGGGGGGGAGTGAGTGAGTGGCTGCGTGGTGCTTAACTGCTGGCTGGGGTTAAACCACGACAGTCATCTAGTCCAACCCCCCCTGCAATGAGCAGGGACATCCTCAACTAGATCAAGTTGCTCAGAGCCTCGTCCAACCTCAACTTGAATGTTCCCAGGGATGGGGCATCTCTGGGCAGCCTGTCCCAGTGTTTCACCACCCTCATTGTAAAAACGTTCTTCCTTAGATCTAGCCTAAATCTCCCCTCTTTAAGTTTAAAACCATTACCCCTTGTCCTATCGCAACAGGCCCTGCTAAAAAGTTTGTCCCCATCTTTCCTATAAGAAAGCCCCCTTTTTTCTTCCAATGTTTCTCCCAAGTACAAGCCCAGGAAAGTGCCCTCGAGAGGAAAACATGACTGAACAGCTAAACTGTTTGGGTATTCAGGGTGGGAGCATGTGGCAGTGTCTTTGCACAGCCAGGCCTCCTGAGGGAGACAGGAAGGACCAGCAGAGCAGGCTCTGGTCTGAGCCCAGGTTTGCTGTACACTCCAGGGAAGCTGCCCCAAGGCCACCGTCACAGACCAGCCAAGAACAAGCGCCATTTCCAGCACTGGACTGTCCCCCCAGCTCACACAGGTGGCTTATCCCTTCACAATGGGACACTGAATGCCTAGGCCAGAAGTCCATCTTTGTGCTGTACAGATGTAACATCATGGAGGAGATATTCCTGGAAGACATGTCAAACTGTATGGAAGAGAGGGAGGTGATTAGGCATAGCCAACATGGCTTCACAAAGGGCAACTTGTGCCTGACTAATCTAGTGGCCTTCTACCACAGAGTAACTGCATCAGTGGACAAGGGAAGAGCTGCGGATGTCATCTACCTAGACTTCTGTAACTCCTTTGATATGGTCCCCCACAACATTCTTGCTGCTAAATTGGAAAGAGACAGACTTGACAAATGAACTCGTAGATGGATACGGAACTGGCTGGATGGGTGCCTCCAAAGAGTTATAGTCAGTGGCTCAATGTCTGAGTGGAAACCAGTAACGAGGGGTATCCCTCAAGGGTCCATTCTGGGAGGAGTCCTATCTAATATCTTCATCAATGACACAGTCAGTGGGCTTGAGTGCACCCTCAGCAAGTTTGCAGGTGGCACCAAGCTGAGTGGGGCAGTTGATTCACTTGAGGGGGGGGATGACATCCACAGGGATCTTGACAGGCTTGAGTAGTAGGTCCATGCAAAGTTCATGAAGTTTAACAAGGCCAAGTGCAAAGCCCTGCACGTGGGTTGGGGAAATCCCCACTGTCAATAAAGACTGGGAGATGAATGGTTTGAGAGCAGCCCTGCAGAGAAAGCTTTGGGGATATTGGTGAGTGAAAACTTGGACATGGGCCAGCAATGTGTGCTGGCAGCCCAGAAAGCCAACCATATCCTGGGCTGCCTAAAAAAAAGCACGTCGAGCAGGTTGAGGGAGGTGATTCTCCCCCTCTACTCCGCTCTGGTGAGAGCCCACCTGGAGCACTCTGTCCAGCTCTGGGTTCCCCCAGGAGAAGAAAGACACAGACCTGTTAGAGCAGGTCAGAGGAGGGCCAAGAAAATGATGCGAGGGCTACAGCACCTCTCCTGTGAAGAAAGGCTGGGAGAGCTGGGGTTGTTCAGTCTGGAGAAGAGAAGGCTCCAGGGAGACTTCCTTGCAGCCTTTCAACATGTAAAGGGGGCTTATAAGAAAGATGGAGAGAGACTTTTGACCAAGGCCTGTAGTGACAGGACAAGGGGCAACAGTTTTAAACCAGAAAAGGCTAGGTTTAGATTGGACATAAGGAAGAATTTTTTTTTTTTTTATAATGAGGGTAGTGAGACATTACAACAGGTTGCACAGAGAAGTTGTGGATGCCCCATCACTGGACATGTTCAAAGTCAGGTTGGGTGAGGCTTTGAGCTCTCTCATCTAGTGAAAGATGTCTCTGCCTGTCACAGGGGAGATAAGACTAGATGATCTTCAAAGGTGCCTTCTCACCCAAACTGTTCTATGATTCTATGAGATGGAAGACAGTGTGTGCATGTGATGAGATGAACCTAAGTGAGCACAAATGCCATCAGCTGTTCTTGGGGGTGTCGTGAAGGCCTGTGGGACAGACGGTGTCTTGAGGTCACTTCACACTGAGAGTAATGTCCCCGGGGAAACCACCTGAATGCAGCACTGAGATGTGCTTCCTTGAACTGAGGTTGCTGTGCCCATCCCTCGTGCCTTGGCGCATCTCAAAGGAGTGCAAAGCAGGACAATACACCACAGGGCTTAGGTGCTTCCCACCCTCTGGGAGTGGCAACAGGAGGCCAGAGAGACACTACAGCTGCTGCAATGCATTGCCTCTACATCTGCAAAGGAAGGACACCTGTTTCTGAACACCCCTCTGTGTATGAGGAGTGCACAAGGCCAGCTCAGATGTGGATGCCTGACAGAGCCCTGAAATTTCCCTGTTACTCCAGGAACACCCCCACTGTCCCAGTGAGATTCATCTCACCTGCCTTCGACAGGTTCCTTGCAAATACTCCTGTCTGCTACATTGCCCTCTCTTGACTTTTTTTGCCTGTGCCCTCAAATAGACACAGTATGAAAGAAACCTGCCTGTGGAGTCTCTCACCTGCGCAGTTAGAAGGAGTTTGGCAAGCATGAGCAGCATTGCTCTCCAGACGGGGGCATTTCTCAGCTTTCACAAATGTGGAGGCTACCAGTCTCACGGAAACTGTAGTCTTTGAGATAAGATACTGGCTTCTGGTGTTGATCAGACGAAGGTCATGTGAGAGACGAAACCTGCAGCACGTGAACAGTGCATGAACAATATGTATGTGCATACACCATCAAAATAGGCCCTTTAAAAAAACGTGGAGACAAGCTGTGGTGTTCACCCACCACTGAACAATTGAAGACTGATGACCAACGGGACGCCGCTGGATCCATGGTGGTGACTATCCTTGCAACTCTGTCCCGACTGCTTGCTTGATTTCTGCTTTTTCTTCCATTCTATCCTATTGCTACTATTTTCTACTTTTGATACTTTTGATAATAAATCTCTTTGGGGTATATGGCATTTGACCTCATTTGTGTCTTAATCTCTCTCTTGGGATCATATCGAAACCTTCCCCGATGTTGGATCGGGACAACAACTTGAAGACTTGCTTCAGTTCCACCACCCTGTCCCAACTGCTGGCCTGACTGGGGACAGCACCATCGCTGCTCACAGCAGTGCTAGTACTACTTTCTGTACCTTTTGCATGTATGGAGTGTTCCCAGCTGGTGGCCACATCCTACGATCAGTACTGGGCTGTGTGCCACCTGCTTCTCTCTGCAAGACTCATGGACTGGAAGGTCAGTTTTGAGGAGGCGGCTACACCTTGGCTAGGGGCTTTTCTGCCATTGACAGTAATGACTTTGCTCTTGCCCCAGATACAGATCTGTGGTCCCAATGGACTGGACTACGTCTTCTGTGATTTCATGGGAGCTCTCCTGCAGTGACACCAGAAAAATCCTGTTCTTTGCTTTCATCACCTTCTTTTTAGATCCAGTCGTCCCCTTCCTGTTCATGCTGGCATCCTGTGTATGCATCAGAGCTGCCACCCTGGGGTAGCTCTCCTGCCCAGCATGGCCAGGCAGAAGGCCTTTTCCACCTGCTCCACTCACCTCACTCATGCCACTGTCTTCTACAGCATCCTCATCCCTGGCTGTGTGATGCCCAGTACAGCCCTCCCGAGATAGTTTGGCAAAGCCCTTTTGCTGCACCATCCTTAGGCCCCTGCTCAAACCCCTCACCTACAGCCTGAGGACCAGAAAGGTTGAGGGGAGGGAGACACCAGGAAAAATTCTCAGGGAAGCTGTGAGCTGCACAGAGAGCCCATCAGAGTTGTTCGCCTGCTGGAAGAAATAACTTGTGGGTGTCTTCTGAACAGGCCCAGAAAGCCTGGACAGGTGTGTGCTGTGTCCTGGGCACTGCCCTGGAACGGTGAGATACGGAGGGTTTAGGTATTGGAATGGGCAGTGAGGTGCTGGCAGAGCTGGCAGGTTTCATTGTGAGACCTCTCTCAAACACCTTGGAAAGGCCAGAGTAGCACCTCTGCGATAACATTTTTAAGAAGGAAAAAAAGTTGCGGGAGACACAGAAATGTCAGCTGGAGAGAGGAGTGAGAACATGTAAGAGAAACAACCCTGCAGACACCAAGGTCAGTGCAGAAGGAGGGGGAGGAGATGCTCCAGGCGCCGGAGCAGAGATTCCCCTGCAGCGCATGGTGAAGACCATGGTGAGGCAGGTTGTCCCCCTGCAGCCCAGGGAGGTCCACGGTGGAGCAGATATCCACCTGCAGCCAGGGAGGACCCCGTGCCTGAGCAGGTGGGTGCCCGAAGGAGGCTGTGACCGCGTGGGAAGCCCACGCTGGAGCAGGTTCCTGGCAGGACCTGCAGATCTGTGGAGAGAGGAGGCCACGGAGTGGGTTTTCTGGCAGGAATTGTGACCCTGTGGGGGACCCACGCTGGAGCAGTCTGCTCCTGAAGGACTGCATGCCGTGGAAGGAACCCATGCTGGAGCAGTTCATGAAGAACTGCAGCCCGTGGGAAGGACCCATGCTGGAAAAGTTTGTGGAGGACTATCTCCCATGGGAGGGACCCCACACTGGAGCAGGGGAAGAGTGTGAGGAGTCCTGCCCCTGAGGAAGATGAAGCGGCAGAAATTATGTGTGATGAACTGACCGTAAACCCCATTCCCCATCCCCCTGCGCCGCTGGGGGGTGTAGGTAGAGAATGCGGGAGTGAAGGTGTGCCCGGGAAGAAGGGAGGGGTGGAGGGAAGGTGTTTTGAGATTTGGTTTTATTTCTTATTACCCTACTCTGGTTGATTGGTAATAAATTGAGTTAATTTTCCCCAAGCTGAGTCTGTTTTGCCTGTGACAGTAATTGGTGAGTGATCTCTCCTGTCCTTATCTCGACCCACAAGCCCTTTGTTATATTTTCTCTCCCCTGTCCACATGAGGGGGGGGAGCGATAGAACGGATTTGGTGGGCACAGGGTCAACCAACCACACTCATCCAGTTCACCCTGCCTTGAGCAGGAAATTTGGACAACATTCTGGTCTCTTCTAACCTGAGTTATTCTATGATGCAATGAATCTTGACTTTGGAAAGCTCTCTGAAGACAGAATCGGCAGGGGAAGGAGAAAAGACAGAGAGGCAGAAGCAGAGAGAGAAAATGTACCAATAGAAACACAATAGTTCTTCTGAGCAATGTTTCTCCATTTCAACCATTGGCAAGAAAATTTACTGTGATAAGTGGCTGCATAAAATTATTTATGTAGCAAGGGAGAGCATAATTAGCTTGCTGGTATGTAACCTTGGTGCTGTTAATTTAAAAACTATGAAAAAAAATAGTGAAAAGTCATAAAAATGCTAGCAATGGTGGAGAGGAAACCTCTCAGCTATTACACGGAGTTCTTTTCTGCAGAGGTGTCAAGTTTTTCCTAAAATCTACATTCACAGTAGGATTTACTTATTCACATGGAGGCTGCAACTGCCCTGGGGTAGCTGAAGCACCCATGTGTCCCAGGAGATCTGGTAGCCTTTCTGGAGCATGAGCCGGTATGCAGGCAGAGTACCTCAGGGGTGGCAGAGGGCATCACCTGCCTCCAGCACTGCTGGGGTGGCTGAGCAGGGACCTCTCCAGCACAGCAGCACATTGGGTCCCCTTGGGTGCTGGCTGTCAGGTCACTTCTGACTGGCCAGCAGTGGGGAGACAGCCATTACAATAGAGCCTCCACAAGATGAAAGATTTGGGGAGGTCAGGGGAAGTGGGCACAAGGGAGATGGGAGATTTGGGGGAGGGAAGAAGGGCTTGCCCATAAGAAATGAAAGGTTTCTGGGAGGTAAGATCTGTTCAGGTGATTTTGATGCTACTGCCACACTGACTGTGAAAACATTCATGTTAGGCCTTTACTCATTTTTTAATGGTCATGGTTTAACTCTAACCAGCAACTAAGCACCACGCAGCCGCTCATTCACCCTCCCCCCACCCAGTGGGATGGGGGAGAGAATCGGAAGGAAAAGGTAAAAACTCACGGGTTGAGATAAGAACAGTTTAATGAAACAGAAAGGAAGAAACTAATAATGATAATCATAACAATAATAAAAGGACAATAATTATAACAAAAGGATTGGAATATACAAAACAAGTGATGCACAATGCCATTGCTCACCACTCGCCAACCAATGTCCAGTTAGTTCCTGAGTAGAGATCTACCCCAGGCCAACTCCCCCCACTTTATATACTGGGCATGATGTCACATGGTATGGAATACCCCTTTGGCCACTTTGGGTCAGCTGTCCTGGCTGTGTCCCCTCCCAACTTCTTGTGCCCCTGCAGCCTTCTTGCTGGCTGGGCATGAGAAGCTGGAAAATCCTTGACTTAGTCTAAACTCTACTTAGCAACAACTGACGACATCAGTGGGTTATTAGCATTCTTCTCATACTGAATCCAACATTATCCCAGCTACTAGAGAGAAAATTAACTCTATCTTCCCAGCTGAAACCAGGACACTAACCACTGACCTTAAGTCCTAAGCTTACCCCTAGATGCTACCCCTCACCCTGAAGAGAATCCACTGCTCTAAGCCCTAATCTCAAAAGCTACCTCTCAAGCTAAGACCAAACACATAACCTCTTACCCTAGTCATCACCCGAATTCCTTGCCCATAGCTCTGGCATTAAAAAGTTGCCTTTAACCCTAGCCCGCACTCCAGCTGTAAACAAAGCCCTAAGCCACAAAGCTAACCCATTCCCTAACACTAACCACAGACCCTCAGCAGAACACCAAACCTACCCAATAAAACTTTGCCTAACCCCTAACGATTGAAGGTGAGCTCTAGTCCCTGAACACCTCACTCCCAAAGCCCTCCTCCCCATGCTCTACACCCCCGTACCTTCAACCCCTTTCCTAACCTGAACTGAAGCTTTTTGTCCCCTTGGGGCAGGCAGGGGATTGTGAGTTCCAAGAGCAGTCGCATGGCATTGGAAGAGCAACGCGAGGGTCCATGCACCTGATCAGCTCACAGGCCCCAAGGAGGAGAGGGCTGGGAATGCTGTGGTGAGGTCAGTTGTGCCTCAGGCTCTCATGGGCCAGCAGGAGGCACAAGGCTGTGAAGGTGGCCGTGAAGTCACTTCTGTCTCTGGAGGTGATAGGCCAGCAGCAGAAACATGGCTAGGAAGGGGACTGGGAGGTCACCTCTTTCTGAATGGATGTGGTAGGTCAGCCCTTGCGTCATGGATGCGATATGTGCTTTTAGGCTCACACCTGATGTTGTCTCTGACAGGCCAGCAGAGGACACATGCTTGGCCAGTTGCTTGTGGGAACCCCTTTCCCTAAGTACCTGTTAGGCCCATCCCAAAAGAGGCCTTGGATATGGTTGGCATGTCCTTTCTGCCTGAGCACCTGATGGAACAGCAGCACGCACATGGTTTGGTTGTGTTTATCCAAGAAGCTGGAAGGCCAGCATTCCAGGAGGTTCCTGGAATGCGTTGATGATAACTGCCTCCTCCAAGTGACAGAGGAGCCAATGAGGAGAGGTGCTATGCTGGACCTTGTTCTCAGCAACAAGGAGGGGCTGGTGGGGAATGTGAAGCTCAAGGGCAGCCTTGGCTGCAGTGACCATGAAATGGTGGAGTTCAAGATCCTTAGGGCAGCGAGGAGAGTGCACAGCAAGCTGGCTACCCTGGACTTCAGGAGAGCAGGCTTTGGCCTCTTCAGGGATCTGCTTGGTAGAGTACCATGGGATAAAGCCCTGGAGGGAAGAGGGGCCCAAGGAAGCTGCTTAATAGTTGAGGATCAGCTCCTCCAAGCTCAGGAGCCATGCATCCCAAGAAAGAGAAAATCAGGCAAAACCACTAGGAGGCCTGCACGGATGGACAAGGAGCTCGTGGACAAACTCAAACACAAAAAGGAAGCCTACAGAAGGTGGAAGCAAGGACAGGTAGCCTGGGAGGAATACAGAGAAATTGTCTGAGCAGCCAGGCATCAGGTTAGGAAAGCTAAAGCCCTGACAGAATGAAATCCAGAAAGGGACGTCAAGGCCAATAAGGAAAGCTTCTGTACGTACGCTGCTGATAAAAGGAAGACCAAGGAAAATGTGGGACCTCTCCGGAAGGAAATGGGAGCGCGCGTTACCCAGGACATGGAGAAGGCTGAGGTACTCAACAACTTTTTTGCCTCAGCCTTCACCAGCAAGTGCTCCAGGCACACCGCCCAAGTCGCAGAAGGCAAAGGCAGGGCCTGGGAGAATGAAGAACCACCCACAGTAGGAGAAGATCAGGATCAAGACCATCTAAGGAACCTGAGGTTGTACAAGTCCATGGGACTTGATGAGATGCATCCGCAGGTCCTGAGGGAACTGGCAGATGAAGTAGCTAAGCCACTATCCATCATATTTGAGAAGTTGTGGCAGTCCGGGGAAGTTCCTACTGACTGGAGAAGGGGAAACATAACCCCCATTTTTAAAAAGGGAAAAAGGAAGACCTGGGGAACTACAGGTCAATCAGTCTCACCTCTGTGCCCAGCAAGATCATGGAGCCAATCCTCCTGGAAACTATGCTGAGGCACATGAAAATAAGGAGGTGATTGGTGACAGCCAACATGGCTCCACTAAGGGCAAATCGTGCCTGACAAATTTGGTGGCCTTCTACAGTGGCGTTAAAGCCTTGGTGGATAAGGGAAAAGCAACAGACGTCATCTACCTGGCCTCGGGCAAAGCATTTGACACTGTCCGGCACAACATCCTTGTCTCTCAATTGGAAGGAGATGGATTTGACGGATGGAGCACTCTGTGGATAAGGAATTGGCTGGATGGTTGCACTCAAATAGTTGTGATCAAAGGCTCTATGTCCAAGTAGACAGCAGTCATGAGTGGCATTCTTCAGAGGTCAGTATTGGGACCGGCACTATTTAACATCTTTGTTGGCGACATGCACAGTGGGATTGAGTGCACCCTTAACAAGTTTGCCAACAACACCAAGCTGTGTGGTGCAGTTGACATGCTGGAGGGAAGGGATGCCATCCAGAGGGAGCCTGACAGGCTTGAGAAGTGGGCCCATGCGAACCTCATAAAGTTCAACAAGGCCAAGGGCAAAGTCCTGCACGTGGGTCATGGCAATCCCAAGCACAAATACAGGCCGGGCAAGGAGTGGATTGAGAGCAGCCCTGAAGAGGGGTTGGGAGTGCTGATTGAGAAGAAGCTCAACATGACGCAGCCAACTGTATCCTGCGCTGCATCAAAAGAAGTACGTCCAGAAGGTCAAGGCAGGTGACTCTCCCCACCTACTTTGCTCTCATGAGACCCCACCTGGAGTACTGCATTCAGCTCTGGGGCCCCTAAACATAAGGACATGGACCTGTTGGAGCGAGTCAAGAGAAGGGCCACAAGGATGATGAGAGGGCTGGAGCATGTCTCCTATGAAGACAGGCTGAGAGAGTTGAGGTTATTCATCCTGGAGAAGAGAAGGCTCTGGGGAGACCTTAGAGCAGCCTTCCAGTACCTAAAGGGAGGCTACAAGAAAGCCAGAATGGACTTTTTCCAAGGACATGTAGTGATAGGACAAGGCATTGGTGGTGGTGATTTTTTACGTGTGATACTGTTGTCATCCCCTTTCTAATTCACCGTCTGCTTTGCTTTTCTGACCGAGTGGCTCTGTAAATGAGGACCTGTGCTCCCTGTGTGTTTAAACAAAATAAAGGGCCCTGCAGCGATTTTTTATTTTTCCCGAGATCCTTCCTCCAAGGTCTTTTTGGAGCTGCAGGGACTGTTCCTGTGTGCATAAGTGGAGGGGAAAAGATTCCCAGCATGGCAGCACTGCCAGGGAGCACCAGCACTTCCACACCCTCTTTGAGATCCTTTGCGGTGGTGTAAGGCCTGAGTACTCTGGCAGGTTAGTCACCCTCCTGCTGTGTGGTAGTCCTGTGACCACAGGCAGGGACAGGCAATGGGCACTTGTGTGACAGAGCTGGCCTCCATAACAGTGTTTCCGTAAAGAAAGGTGATCTTGTCAGGTCAGTACCTGAAGGCTAAGGTCTTTTTCCGAAGTTTGTCTCAAGAACACGCCCAACAAAGCAGCCCCCACATGAAAACACTGGTGTACAACTAGACAATGTAAGGTGTGCAGGGTTGGGGCACACAGCAGTGTCCTTGCACAGCCAGGCCTCCTGCAAAAGACCTGAAGGAGCAGCAGAGCAGGGTCTGCTCTGTGTCCGTGCTCGCTGGACACCCTGGGGAAGCTGCCCCAGGGCAATCATCCTCGACTAGCCCCTCACAGCCACCGTTTCCAGCACTGGCCTGTCACTCCAGCTTGGAGAGGTTCTTTGTCCCTCCATGGAAGGACACTGAATGAGTAGGTCAAAAGCCCATGTTTGCATTGTACTGAGGAGATGTAAGCATGCCCAACATGTACGTGAAGTGCGATGAACCCGAGTGAGCACAAACGCCATCAGCTATACCTGGGGGTTCCATGAAGGCTTGTGGCACAGACAGTGCCTCAAGGTCACTTCTCGTTGGGAGTAACATCCCATGGGAAACCGCCTGAATGCAGCACTGGGTGCCATGTGCTTCCTTGAACTGAGGTCCCTGTGTCCATTCCTCATGACAATGGGGCACCTCAGAGGAGTGCAGAGCAGGGCGATACACCACCGGGCTGAGGTGCTTCCCAGCCTCTGGGAGTGGCAGCAGGAGGCCAGAGAGACACTATGACTCCTGCAGTGTGCTGCCTCTGTGAGTGATGGGGAAAGACTCTGTCTCTGAGCATCCCTGGGTGCCTAAGGAGTCCATGAAGCCAGCTGAGATGTGGACGCCTGACAGAACCCTGACATTTCTGTGTGTGACTCCAGGAACAAACCCCATTGGCCCAGTGAGATTCAGCTCAGCTGCCTTGGACAGGCTCACTGCAAGTGCTCCTGTCTGCTACGTCACCCTTACCCGTGGTTCTGGATTGTGCTCTCAAAAGTGCCAGAGCAATCAGAGAGGTTCTGGGGTCCTTGGAAAAGGCAGATGTCAAACCCATTTTCAGGAAGGGCAGGAACGAGAACTGGGAGAGTGACAGGCTGCTCAGCCTACCTCCGTCCCTGGGAAGGGGGTGGGACATGTCCTCCTGCAGCCATTTCCAGGCACTTGAAGGACAAGAAAGGGATTGCTGAACCAAAATGGGCAGGGGAAAGAAAGGCATGGTGTGTACATGGAATCTTGCAAGGCCTTTGACGTGGTCTCCCGTGGTATCATTACAGCCAGATTAGTGCTGTCTGGACTGAAAAAGTGGATGTTGTCTGGACGATCAAGGCCAGACGTCGTCAGTGGTACAAGGTCCTCTGTGCAGCCAGTTACTTGCGGCATCCCTCAGGGACCAGCACTTGGACCAACACTGTTGAACATCTTTATTATCCCCCTGTATGATATGACAGAGTGCAGTTTCAGTTCCTGTGTGGATGATGCAAAGCTGGGTGCACGCCTTGAACAACCTCACCTGGTTCACCTTGCCTTGAGCAGGAGAGTGAGGCAAGATGAAGTTCAGGGCTCTCTTCACGCCTGAGCTATTCTATGATTCACTGAGTCTTTCCCTTGGAGAGGTTTTTGAAGACAGAATAGGCAGAGGAAGAGGAAAAAAAGAAAGAGACAGAAGATATATAAAAGGTGTCAACATAAATACAGCAGTTCCTGCGAAGAATGTTTCTCCACTCAAATCGTTAGTAGGAATTATATTTGATAAACTTGATGAAACAAGCATACTTTTATCTGGTCAGGTCCTGGGCCATAAGGAGCATGATGGATGGGTATGGTATTATGAGGTCAATTCTGTCTGAAAAACTCATAATGTAGTAGGAAGGCAATGGCTGTGAAGGGGACTGTGAGGTCAGTTTTGTCTGTGGAGGTGATAGGCCAGCAGCAGGAACATGGCTGGGAAAGTTCCTCTGCCAAAGCACCCCACAGGCCCTATCCACCAAGAGGGCTTGCATACGGGTTGTCATGTCCATTCCGCCTGAGTGCATGATGGGACAGCAGCAGGCACATTGTCATGTCTACCAGAGAAGCTGAAAGGCCAGCAGCTGTCATGTGATTTAGAAGATCATGGTGAGGTTACTTCTCTCTGGCCAGGTGAAAGACCACAAGAAGGCTAACGGGTTGGGTTCCCTGCTTGAAGGGTAGTTTCTGAGATGGTTGAGCTTTCCTTGGTAGGGGGAAAAGCAGGACAGAGAAAAAGAATGCCACAAAGTGGAACTTGGCAGGTGGAGACTGGATGTCAGGAGGAAGAAATGTCACTCAAAGGGTAGTGCTGTGGTGCAAGAGGTCACCCAGAGGGAGTCTGGATCAGCCCATGGCTTTGTGTTTCACAGAACAGCCGGTGAGGGTGGAGACACAGCAGTGAAGGCAGGGAAATGCTAGGGTGAGAGCAAGGTGGGGAAGAGAAATGGGTGTGTACAGCCTGCAGGGAAAGAGGGGCAGGTGTAGGACAGTGTGGAGTAGCCTGTGGTGGAGATGGCAAATGGTGTTGGCAAGGCTGGAAGGCACCAAAAGAACCCAGATCTTTGTCCCCTTGGCTATGGCAGTTGTCTCTGCCACCAAGGCCTATGAGAAGACATGTTGTCCTCAAGGCACTGCTCTTTGTTGCCTCTTTGGAACCCCCTGGGGAAGCTGGAAGTTGTTGTACCATTGCTGTCCTTCCCTCGGCCTTGCACACCCTGCATCCCACAGTCCCAGGAGGAGCCCTGAGCTGTGTGTGAGGGACAGGATCCCCCTTCCCATTGGCTTGAGGTCAGGGCTTGGCCTTTGTGCTTCATAAAGCAAAGCCAGGGTTTTCTCAGCATCAGAGCCACCTGCACAGTGCCTTGGCCTACCTGGAATCACAGCTTCTAATTATCTGCTCTAACGAGTCCATGGGGAGGCTTTGCCAGTCAAGGCCCTCAGTGGGGCCCATTAATGCTGCAAGGTACTTTGAGTTTTCCTTCTGACTTCTTGAGCAGTTTCTTCAATCTCCTCTCAGTATCTGAGGTTCCTTTAATGAGTCCCAAATGCACTGTGGGGCTCATTAAAATACAGAAAGCCCTAACGAGCCATGTCTCTTCCTGTAATGTTCTTCAAGTCTCCAAGATTTGTACAGCTTTTTTGTACAGACTTTTCCTAGTGTAGTTAAGGAGGAAGGTTTCAAAGTGTATCTAATAAAAATGATTTTTTATTTTAAAGGACATTTGTCGTTGCTTTTCAGTTTAAAGAAGAGAGCATAGAAGCATTCTCTGATATTGATGCAGACTGTTTCCTCAGGGTGAGTGGACAGGTACAGAAAGCAGTCCCTTGAGGTCTGACACTGTATAGACAACCTTGCTCCTCACCTTTCCAACCACACCATTTCTGCCTTTGGCCACCTGGGACTTAGATCACTTACTTTGCCTTACATCAGACTTCTCCACCCAAGTCTGAAGCTGGGTGTTACAGCTCCCTTGCATCAGCTCCCACCTGCTCTCCTTAGAGAACTGGCTGCACATGGGCACAGCAGGACTTTTCCTCTTTGCAAGCAAAGCAAAGCAAAGCATGCTGAAGTTTCATGAACAATAAAAGACACTCCGCAACCATACGCTGAGTACAAGCTGTGTCTAATGAGGTTGCCTCTCTACAAGGGATAATCTTATGAGAAATATTTTAGGTAGGGAGATAGAAAAGGTAGACACAAACATAATTAAACAGTTGGCTAAGGAGACAGACTCCTGAAAGACAGGCAAGCTTTTAACTCCCTGAAGCTCAAGCAGCGACCAGATAAGTGAGAGGTATCTGAATGATCAAAAAGTAGGAGAAAAAGAACGTTGGTGAATAATGAAAATGGCCTTTGTCTGGACAGCCTGCATCAGAAAAGATGACTTTTGAAATGGTCATTGTATCGGGACAGGTGAAAGTATATGAAAGATTAGAGGAATTAAATACAGTGTGTAACAGGCAGAATAGTGGTACTGAAGTTACAGGGGAAGATGTGGTGGTCAGGTTACTGGTGCCCGAGTAGCTGATAGGCAAGAGGGAGACATACGGATTGGGTATGTACCTGTGATGTCACTCTTGGCTGAATAACTGATAAGCGAGGACCAGGTGCATGGCCTATAGAGGTGCATGTGAGGTGACTGGAGGCTGAGTACCTCAAAAGTGAGTTCCTGGCCAATGGGTGTATATGTACTTGTGAGGTCACTGCTGCCTGAGTAGCTGATAGGGCAGGAGCAGGCCCATAGTTTGTGTTGGTGGTTTTCAGCTCATTGGTGTCTGAATAGCCGATAGGCAAAGGAGCAGGCCAATATCAGACGTAGATGCTTTGACACCACCTGTGGCTGAGTAGCTGATAGGCTAGGAGCATGCCCATGGCTCTGTGTGAGCTTTTGATGTCACTGGTGCCTGAGCAGCTGATAGGCCAGGAGCTGGACAATGGCTTGTGTAGGTGCTTCTGATGTCAGCAAAGTAATATGTAGACCACGCCCAAATACGGCTTTTTGGAAGAACCATCGTCAGCAGAAGTCCATACACCACACACACGTGTAACAGTGTAAATCATGAGCACACAGTGGTGGCAGTAGGAGGGTGTGAGGTCACCATCAGTGTAACCCATGAGCACACAGCAGTGGCGGTAAGAGGGTAAGAGATCACGTCCCCGATGGCACCCCATGGCCGTGGGTCTCAGTGCAGAGAGGCGATGTGCATCCGAGGAGCATCATGACAGATGGGAGCTGCCTGGCCCCGTGTCCGCGAGGCCGAAGGAGCAGCCCCTGCAGCCCTGGCCTGGGGTGGGGGTGGCTCAGGGGCACTGCCGGGATGTGCCTGGCCATGGCACCAGGAGGAAGCCACAGACCTCCTGCCAAGGTGCTGCGTGGGGAACCTGGAGCTCAGGCTCCAGGTTTCCTGCACTAACCTTGGGCCACCTCTGACACCTCAAAAGTCAGCAGGTATTTGCATCTAAAGAACTCACTCCTTCCCTCCATCTCCTTTAGTTAGCAAGGGAGATGAGACAAAGAGCTCACATGGAAATAACCATTTTTTGTACACCTGAACAGAAGCAGGAGGAATCCAGCCTCCTGTGGTTTGTGGTGTGCATGGAAGGGAGGTGAGTCCCCTTCCAGCCCCCGGACTACAGACCCAGGATGAGATGCTTCCATTGACTCAGCTGAATCCCTTCCCTGAGAAGTGAGAAAGGAGATCCCTGCCTGTCACTGTCTGGGTATTCTGCCTGATGATGGGACAAGGAAAGGTCATATTTAGGCCTAATTCTGTCTCTGAGCACGAAAACGACAGTGTCTGAAAAGAAGTGTCTCTTCTTAATTCTTCTTCTTAATTCTGATTCAATACTTTCAAGAACATGTCCATGGGATTTCTATCCTGCCAAAATAAGAATTTTCAGAATGTGTATTAATTGTGGGAGAAGAAATATTGACCTTAGCCTGTGCTTGCCTTGCCAGTACTCTCCCTATTATGCTGTGGATTTAACCTCCCTAACCTTCCCGGTGTTTCTACCTGTCCTTATTAAACTCACTATGTCTGAAGTCATCTCTTCAGAAGCCTACCTGGACATGTGCACTTCCCATTGTTCTCCAGAGGCCTTCCTCCTCTTACCCTTTGATCATTCAGATCCCTCTCACCCATCACCCTGCTTTGAGCTTCAGGGAGGTAAAGCTTCACTGTCTTTCAGTAGTCTTTCTCATACTCCCTGGTAAAATAGCCAGGTTGGAGTGGTGAGGAGGAAGGTTGTCCATACCGTGTCTAGCCACAAGGGACTGCTTTTCCTACCTGTCCAGACCTCCTTAGGAGATACTCTGCATCAATATCAACTGAAGAATTCTTCTATCACTTCTTCAAAGCACTCATTGAAAACATCCTCTTTACCTACCCTCCTGAAAACTCTCTGATTAGCTACATAAGTCTTCAGGACTTGAAGAAAATGATGGAAGAGTCATGGCTTGTTAGGGCTTTGGGGATTTCAATGAGCCCATGGTGTCCTTGGGGCTGAGTCCATGATGCTCAGGTACTGGGAAGAGGCTGAGCAAACCTTTCAAAAGCAAACACCTGAAGTACTTTGGTGAGGTAAGGAAGAGGGTCAGCAAATCCACTATTCTGCACTTCCAGAGGGCAAGCTTTGGCCTGTTCAACACACTGGTTGAGAGAGTTCCTTGGCAGACAGTTCTGAAGGGTGAAGTGGTCCAGGAAGACTGGACATTCATCAAGACAGAAGTCTTAAAAGCTCAGGAGCAGGCTATTGTCATGCGCCACACAGAGAACTGTCGGGGAAGATGACCAGCCTGGCTGAACAGGGAGCTTTTGCTGGGACTCAGGAAAAAAAAGGAGAGTTTACCATCTTTGGAAGAAAGGACAGGCAACTGAGGAAGGGTACAGGGACCTTGTTAGGTCATGCAGAGAGAAAATTAGAAAGGCAAAAGCTCAGCTAGAACTCAATCTGGCCACTATTGTAAAAGACAACAAAAACTGCTTTTACAAATACGTTAACAACAAAAAGAGAGCCAAGGAGAATATGCACCCTTTATTGGATGCAGAGGGGAATATTGCCACCAAAGATGAGGAAAAGGCTGAGGTACTTAATGCCTTCTTTGCCTCAGTCTTTAATAGTAAGACCAGTTATCCTCATGGTACTCAGCCCCCTGAGCTGGAAGACAGGGATGGAGAGCAGAATACACCCCCCATAATCCAGGAGGAAGTAGTTAATGACCTGCTACACCACCTGGATACTCACAAGCCTATGGGACCAGATGGGATCCATCCGAGAGTACTGAGAGAGCTGGTGGAGGAGCGTGCCAAACCACTCTCCATCATTTATCAGCAATCCTGGTCAACAGGGGAGGTCCCAGAGGACTGGAGGCTTGCCAATGTGATGCCCATCTACAAGAAGGGTCAGAGGAAGGATCTGGGGAACTACAGGCCTGTGAGCTTGACCTCGGTTCTGGGGAAGATTATGCAGCAGTTCATCTTGAGTGCGCTCACATGGCACATGCAGGACAATCAGGGGATCAGGCCCAGTCAGCATGGGTTCATGAAAGGCAGGTCCTGCTTGGCCAACCTGATCTCCTTCTATGACCAGGTGACCCACCTTGTGGATGGGGGAAAGGCTGTGGATGTTGTCTACCTAGTCTTTAGTAAGGCCTTTGACACTGTCTCTCATGGCATACTCCTTGAGAAGCTGGCATCTCATGGCTTGGACAAGTGTACCCTTTGCTGGGTGAAACACTGACTGGATGGATGAGCCGAAAGGGTTGTGGTGAATGGAGTTAAATCCAGTTGGCGGCCAGTCACAAGTGGTGTTCCCCAGGGCTCAGTATTGGGGCCAGTTCTGTGTAATATCTTTATCAATGATCTGAATGAGCACATCGAGTGCACCCTCAGTAAGTTCGCAGATGACACCAAGCTGGGAGGGAGGGTTGATCTGCTCGAGGGTAGGAAGGCTCTACAGAGGGATCTGGACAGGCTGGATCGATGGGCCGAGGCCAATTGTGTGTGGTTCAACAAGGCCAAGTGCCGGGTCCTGCCTGTCACAACAACCCCATGCAGCGCTACAGGCTTGGGGAAGAGTGGCTGGAAAGCTGCCCAGCGGAAAAGGACCTGGGCGTGCTGGTTGACAGCCGGCTGAATATGAGCCAGCAGTGTGCCCAGGTGGCCAAGAAGGCCAACGGCATCCTGGCCTGCATCAGAAATAGTGTGGGCAGCAGGAGCAGGGAAGTGATTGATCCCCTGTACTCGACACTGGTGAGGCCGCACCTTGAGTACTGTGTTCAGTTTTGGGCCCCTCACTACAGGAAAGACATAGAGTTGCTGGAGCGTGTCCAGAGAAGGGCAACCAAGTTGGTGAGGGGTCTGGAGCACAAGTCTTATGAGGAGCGGCTGAGGGAGCTGGGGTTGTTTAGCCTGGAGAAAAGGAGGCTGAGGGGAGACCTTATCACTCTCTACAACTACCTGAAAGGAGGTTGTAGCGAGGTGGGTACTGGTCTCTTCTATCAAGTAATTAGGGATAGGAGGAGAGGAAATGGCCTCAAGTTGTGCCAGGGGAGGTTTAGATTGGGTATTAGAAAAAAATTCTTTACGAAAGGGTTGTCAGGCATTGGAACAGGCTGCCCAGGGAAGTGGTGGAGTCACCATCCCTGGAGGTGATCAAAAAATGCGTAGATGTGGCACTTCAGGACATTGTGTAGTGGGCATGGTGGCATTGGATTGATGGTAGGACTCGATGATCTTGAAGGTCTTTTCCAACCTAAATGATTCCATGATTCTATGAGATGTCCCAGTCCTAAACTTGCTTGCATCCTCAATTTGGATGCATTTCCCAGCACTGCACAGCCCATCCTCCTGCTGCTGCTGCCACCCTAAAATCACAACTTGAACTATTCCACATGACTGCCACTTGCTCCTACTGGTCCTCTACTGGCCTGTAACACACTCTCTGCTACGCACAGCCTGCTCTCTCCCTGCACTCGCTCGTGTCTCCCAAAAGGTTCTCACTTCCCCTGCAGTAATGAGACCTCACTCCAGGAGGTTCATGCATTCTCCAGGCTCACGGATGTTTCCTGAATTCCAGGCAAGTGTGGGTAGTGAAGGACTACCTTCTTTAGCCTTCAAAACCTGTTAGCTTTTGTTATGAAGGAACATAACAAAAAGGAGAGAAAGACAGGAAGGTCGGCTCATGGGCCGTGAGGAGCAGTGTTCAGCCACCCCCAGCAATGGGCATTCCCCATCTGCCAGGTTGAGGCATGCTCCCATGACAGAAACTTCTCATATAACCCCTGGTTTGTGCAGGGTCCTGCAGCCACACTCCCAGGGCACACCTACTCCTCCTCCACCTACAGACATCAACTGCTTTCCATTGCTGGGCTCAGGCATGGTTGTAAGGATTTGCTGAAACCCTGAAACATCTCCTTGATTCTTGATGACTTCCCTCCACCCTCTCTCACATCACTACACACCTCCAATCACTGCCTAATCACTACTGAAAAGTTAAGCAGCTCTCAAGGCTTTCCTCAGCTAATGACCATGTGTCTCCATTCACCATTCATGGATCTGAGAAGCACCAGGTGAGGAAACACTTCAAGACGTGTGGGGGAGGACCTCCCTGGGGCACCTCTGTGCTCTTGGAGCTTTGAGTGCTTTTGCAAGGCTCCAGGAGTTCATTTGGTGCCATGCATTTGGTGTTCCTTTCTTGAAACACAAAGCCTTGTGCTGATCCAGACTCCCTCAGGGTGGCCTATTCTAACACAGCAACTCCTGATGTTGATAAATTTATTCATTTCATTCCTGTCATTCAGTCTTACTTGACAAGGTAGCTATTAATTTCGTGGTGTGTAACCTCTGCCATGAAGTTATTAGACCAGTGCTTTTTCTCTCATTGCTAACTGTTGTCATTTAATGCAAAGAGCTCTCTCCTGAGGGGAATGCTTCTTTGCATGGGTACTGGGAGAGATCATTCTTGTGCTTGGAGGAGGCTGTCCTGTCAGGCCTGTCAGATGTGCTCATGCTCCTTCACCCTTCAGAGCTGCGTCCCGTGGCACCACCTGGATCAGTCTCCCAAGTAAGTCAAAGACTTCTCCTCTGGAGTCCAGAGTCTGTTCTCTGCTGCTGGCCTCCCTCACTGCCCTTTGGTGTCTGAGACCCCACTGTTTCATGGTCATGACAGCCAAGGCTGACGCTGGTGATGACATCCTGACCAGCTTTCCCTTGTTGGCCAGGGTCAGGTCCAGGTGAGCATCAGCCTTGTTGGCCCGCCTAGCAGCTCTGTTAAGAAGTTGTCCCAAGATCCTTCAGGCAGTTGGCACCCTGTTGCTTTGCCTGGCCAGTGAATGCCAGGGCACTTCCAGTCCCCCATAGGCACCTGCTCATTAACCTGGAGAATTCCTCGGGTGCTGACAAAAGACCTTTTCTGTTTCCTCTCCCATCACCAGGTAGTTTGTAACTGCCAGCACAATGTCACTCCTAATGAATCCTCTGATCCTCAGTGACAAAAGCTAACCCAACCTGTTGCCTGTCACATAAAGCACCCCCATCAATCCAAGCTTCCCTTCATACATGGGGCATCCTCCTCCTCCTCCTTCTTGCCGCCATGCTACACCTCCTGGGGTTCCAGCCATCTAAAGGGATATAAGATTATCTGTACAATTCTCCCCTTACAGTGCTAGATCTAAGGAACAGCATTTAAGTGATGCCTGGCAGAGTCTGAGTGCCTTCCTTACTGGGATCAGAACAGACCAACACTTCCTGGTGAAAAACACTCTCTCAGTACCCTTGATTGCAGCCCCTCTGGTCCCATGGAGTGGTAAGGGTATAGTTTGCTAGGTAAGCCCTGGCGTGATCCTCATCCACCACTGGTTGTTCCCCTTTCCCTTCCGGAGTCCCACCTCAAAGCACAAACCCTGGGAGACCTTGCTGGCGGTAACTGAGACAAAGAGGACATAGGCTATGTCAGACCTAGCTACACCTACTCTCACTTAATGTATCAGTGGTCCCCTAGTATCTCTCTCTCTTCTTTAACTGTTCCTGAAGTAGCAACAGCTCATCTTGGTGCCCTTGAATTGCCTTTTGAGTTTCAGCTGAGTTTTGGTATGAACCATGGCTGTGCTTGGAGGATGCTGTCTTTGAAGGCAAGGTGTACCCAGGAACACTGTTCACATGCTTGGGCTCTTCCTTCTTTGGATAGTCAAGGGAGCGAATAAAGGACCCCGGTGTGATGTGCCTTGTGATCACGCAATGCCTGCAGCTAATGGGTAGAAGAAGGGACAGAATTTGCATCTCTGATGGCATCTGATGACTGGTGCCTCTGACTGATGGCAACCGTCAATAGCACAAAGGCACCAAATCATACTCTCCGAGATGCCCTCTGGGGGGTCTGTCGCACACCATCCCTTGAAGAATTGCTTTTCGTGTAGGAACTGTGAATTCCGTGCCAGCCCTGGCATCTCCTGTAGCTCTGTGGGCCTGGATCTGAACCATGAATTGAGCAGCTGCTCTGAATTCTGTAACCCAATGTCGGGCTAAACATGAGGCAACTGCCAATATTGTCAGCCAAGATTTAGTGAATCCAACAGATGGAGAAGAGGAAGACAGAGACTGATCTCTCCCTACGGCACATGACTCCATTCTGTCGGAGGAATAGCTCTATAGGCCACCATGAAGATGATAAGGAGGGACAGGTTCCATTGCCCTTAATTTGGGCATCAGCTGTCATTTCAGTTGGCCAAAGGAAATACCCAGGAGCCACCAAGAAGAGGCACCCATATGTTGTCCTGTCTCTATATCAGCCTGCACATATCTTTGATCTGTCTCGATTACCTGCACACCTCTTTGACCACCTCTGGCACCTCCAATGTCACCAGACATTTGCATCTGAACACTGCACTCCTGGCCTCCATCACCATTCGTTAGCATGGGAGCTGAGACAAGGAGCTCACATGCAGGTGCCTATATAACGCAGACCTGCACTGAGGCAAGAGGAATCCCACCTCCTGTGGGTTTGTGGTGGGCATGGGAGGGAGCTGAGTCCCCTTCTAGCCCCAGGACCACAATCCCAGCATGAGATGCCTCCGTGGACTCAGCTGACTCCCTTCCCTCAGCAGGCGTAAAGGAGATCCCTGCCTGTCACTGTCTGGGTGTCCTGCCCAATGATGGCACAAGAAAGAGGCTGCCCAGGGAAGTGGCTGAGTCAACATCCTTGGAGGTATTTAAAAGACACGGTGTTTAGGGACATGGTTTACTGGTGGACTTGCTAGTGTCAGGTTCATGGTTGGACTTGATGATCTTAAAGGGTCTTTTCCAAGCTCAATGATTGTATGATTCGAAGAAAAGTTGATTCTTGGACCTAAGTCTGTCTCTCAGCAGAGCAATCACCCTGCTGGAGAGAAGTGTCTCTCCCCAGGAGAGGGAGGGAACATCAGTGATTGCTTCAGCCTGTTTCCCAGCAGGTTCCCCTGGAGGCCCAGGGACACCTGGAGGGAGCCCAGAGGGGGCAGAGAAAGTGCTGCCTTGGGCTGGTCCTCTGCTGCTGAGCTGGGCTGGGCTCCTGGCATGGAGGGAGCTCATGGCAAGCGGGCAGCGCTGCAGAGAGACAGCTCTGCCCAGGAGCAGGGCTGGGGGCCCTGCCTGCAGGCATCGAGAGGAGACCTGCAAGGCTGAGAGAGCTTAAAGGCAGTGGGGAGTGGGAGGATGCTGAGAGCTCACTGCAGGAGAAATCTTCACAGCCCTCTGCATGGTAAGTCTCTGGGTGCAGGGCAATAGAACTTCAGTTCCTGGAGGGATCTCCAAACCCTGGCAGATCTGACAGTGTGTGGGATCTGGCAGGAGGACTCTCTTTGTTTCTCTGGTGTAGAGGAGAAGGATGTGCTCCAGAGCAGGGCTTCCCTGCTGCGCTGTCAGAGGGACAGGGCATGAGGGCTGCCTTCTGTCGGCGACGGTTGCAGGGGTGTGAAGCCAGGTGTGCATCCAGGGGTGCCCAGGGCTGTCCTTCAGAGCAGGGTCCTGGTGTTTCAGAGGCTGAGTGGGTGGAGCAGGGACTTTGCTGCCTGCCAGGGTCAGCACTCAGCCTGCGCAGGGAGCTCCCCATGACAGTGTGGGGAGAAGGTGTGGGTGAAAGAAATGACCCCCGAAAGGGCAGAGCAGTGTGCTTCTGCTGTCAAGAGCGTGCTGCGTGGGTCAGTTTTGCTCACAGCTCCAGCATAGCCCTGGGCATTTCCGAGGGGACTTTCAAGAAGAACATCAAGGCAGCATTCTCTTGAAAGGTAAGGAGTCTTTGCTCTCAATTTTTATCATCTTGGTGGGCGGGTGGTCAGTATGAGACTAAAATTTATTTCTGCCCTCTGGAGAAGGCAACACGACCCCAGTTGTCCTTAGGACTTGTCTGAAGTGCTCCTTAGCCCCTGCACACACAGAGATGCCCCTGGGCAGTGCCCGGCTGCCAGGAGGGGTCTGCAGGGCAGAGCTGAGCACACAGCGGGTGGGCTGGGGTCTGTGAGCAGGGACAGGGAGGAGACAAGCAGATGGAGAAGCAGCTGCTGACAGGGACAGCTCCAGGCAGCAGAGACAGGGGCAGGGAGTGAGAGGGAGCTTCTCCCAGAAATGCCATGGGAGGGGGGATTCAGGCAGCTCCCTGCCATCAGTGGGGAAAACCCGTGGTCTTTGCTCCCACCCAGCAGATCCTCTGCCCTTACGGCCATGTGGACTCAGTCACCTGCTCAGTGGCTTAGCCCTGAAGAGAAGAAATTATCAAATGCCCTATCATCTGTCCCTCTCCTGCCTCCTTCAGCAGCAGCACTGTAGCGTTTGTGCATTTTCTTCCTCCTGCCTCTGCTCCTCTTTTTATTATCACTGGACTGGGATGGAGGCATGGGATTCAGGTGCACTTCACAGACCAAGCCTGTTGTCTTGCCATGCAGGTTTGTCCGTGGGAGTTAAGTGTCCCAATCCCCTCCTAATCCCCAGGCTCCCAGTGATACAAATGACAAAACTCTCCTTTCAGGACAGCCCCATCTTTAGGACATGTGCTTCTTTCCCTGCCAAAAGCACTCCTTAAGTGAGGGTGGGAAACTAGAATAAAATACACAAAACAAAATCCCCTCAGCTCTTCTCTGCTGTTGGCTGAATTGGGAGCGAAAATGCTGAAAAGCTCTTTGATATAACAAGTGGCTTTTATCTGTATATCAGCCAATGTCCCCATTTACCTCCTGCTGTAGGGCAGGACTGACTCCTCAGGAGCTCAGAGCAGAGCCCGCTGCCCCCAGTGGTGCCCTCAGCCAGCACCACCAACAACCCATGAAATGGACTGCCAAAGGTCTTCCTGAAATACGAGAGGCAGCTTCAGTGGGGTTTCTTTGTGAAATGCATTAGGTTTTGCTCAGAGAAGTCTCTTCTAACTTGTCACTGTCTTTCCCTCTTGAACAGTGCCCCATGCCCAGAGGAAGCTAATGTCCAACAGCAGCTCCATCACTGAGTTCCTCCTCCTGGCATTTGCAGACACGCGACAGCTGCAGCTCTTGCACTTCTGGCTCTTCCTGGGCATCTACCTGGCTGCCCTCCTGGGAAATGGCCTCATCATCACCACCGTAGCCTGTGCCCACCGCCTCCACACCCCCATGTACTTCTTCCTCCTCAACCTCTCCCTCCTCGATGTGGGCTCCATCTCCACCACTGTCCCCAAATCCATGGCCAATTCCCTGCAGGACAGCAGGGACATCTCCTACAGGGGATGTGCTGCACAAGTCTTTTTCTTTCTCTTCTTCATCGTAACGGAGTATTGTGTCCTCACCATCATGGCCTACGACCGCTATGTTGCCATCTGCAAAGCCCTGCACTACGGGACCCTCCTGGGCAGCAGAGCTTGCGTCCACATGGCAGCAGCTGCCTGGGGCAGTGGGTTTCTCTATGCTGTCCTGCACACTGCCAATACATTTTCACTACCACTCTGCCAAGGCAATGTTGTGGGCCAGTTCTTCTGTGAAATCCCCCAGATCCTCAAGCTCTCGTGTTCACGCTCCTACCTCAGGGAAGTTGGGCTACTTGTGCTTAGTGCCTGTTTAGGATTTGGTTGTTTTCTTTTCATTCTTTTCTCCTATGTGCAGATCTTCAGGGCTGTGCTGAGGATCCCCTCTGAGCAGGGACGGCACAAAGCCTTTTCCACGTGCCTCCCTCACCTGGCCGTGGTCTCCATGTTTGTCAGCACTGCCTTGTTTTCCTACGTGAAGCCCCCCTCCATCTCCTACCCAGTTCTAGATCTGGTGGTGGCAGTTCTGTACTCGGTGGTGCCTCCAGCAGTGAACCCCCTCCTCTACAGCATGAGGAACCAGGAGCTCAAGGATGCCGTGCGGAAATTGATGAGCGGGTGCTTTTCAGAAGCAATTAACTGCCTGTTTTCTTTTGCAGAGCATTCATAATGTAACTCCTTACAGGCTCAGCCTGTCTTCTCAGGTTATTGTTGTTGTTCGTGGTGGGTTCTTTGTTGTGATAATGTTCTGCACAATGAAATTTTATGATTCATCCCACTTCTAATTCACTGTCTACCCCTAGAATTTGACCCAGAGGCTGTGCAAAAGAGGCGCAGTGCTCTCTCTGTATTTCAACGTAATAAAGGACCCTGCAGCGACTTGTTTGCCTGAGATTCTTCCTCTGAGATCTTGGTGAAGCTGCAGGGTATTGACTTTGTGCAGAGGGGAAGGGGAAAAGAGTCTCAGCACAGCAGCACTGCCAGGGAGCACCAGCTCTCCTTCAGTCCCACACTACCATTCTGCTGGTTGTCCTACTTCTCCACCATCTCATGGTGGCTGCAGCCGTGGCTGCCCTCCTCCTTCCCGTCCCCAGCCAGATCCACTTTGTCTGTCAGGAAGAGACCAGCCTTAGACAGCTCCTTGAGTGCCTGTGTCAAAACGCTCTCTTCCACACCCTGCAGGAATGCCCTGAGTTGCTTGTGCCCAGCCCTGCTGCCCTCCCAGCAGACTGTGGGCTGCTTCAACTTGCCATGTCATCGAGGACCTGTGACCATGAGGCTTCCTCTCTGTGCACGCCAGCCTCCCCTTTGCACAGAGCTCCCCTCCACCTCCTCAGCCTCCACCTGCCTTCCGGAGGAGCCCTTGGCATCCATGGCTGCCCTCCCACCACTCCAGCTGTCCCACCAGGGCTCTGCCGTCCCTGTGGGCTGGGGGAGCACATTGCTGCCTGCCCAGCAGAAAGGACACTGCTGGGGAGGGGAGAGGAGAGGCAGGTAAAGGGAAAGGGTTCTGGGAGGCTGGGTGGGAGGTGACTCCTGTTTCCAGAAGAGGATGATGCAAGGAGAGGCATGGTAGGTGGGAGGTGGATATTGAAGTCACTTCTTTGGAAAGAACCCAATTGGCCAGGTGCTGAGGCAGGCCCAGTGATGTCACCTGGAGTGTTGGCAAACCCACCCAGCAGTGCTGAGATCTTGGGAGAGGGGAGATGCAGAGGAAGGTGAAGATGGCATGGCTGGAGGTGGAATGTGAGGCCATTTCTGTTGCTGCTTGACTTGTTGCATCACAAGCCCCAACGTGGCACAGATGGCAGCTCAGGCAGTGGAGAGGCATAGAGTTATGCAAAGCCAACATGATCCGGCTCTTGCATGTGAGGTCACCTCGTGACAGAATTAATTGACTTCATAGTATCTGGTATGGGGCTATGTTTTAGATTTGTGATGGAATCAGTGTTGATAACACACCAATGTTTTAGTCATTGGTGAGCAGTGCTTGCAGAGCCCCAAGCCCTTTTCTTCTTCTCCCCCTGCTCCTCCAGCGAGTAGGCTTTGGGTGCACAAGAGTGTGGGAGGGGACACAGCTGGGACAGCTGACTCCAACTGACTAAGGGATCTTCTATTCCACAAGACATTATGCTCAGCAATATAAAGCTGGGGGAAGAAGGAGAAAAAGGGGAAGGTTCAGAGTGATGGTGTTTATCTTCCCAAGTAATTGTTGGACGTGATGGAGCCCTGCTTTCCTGGAAATGGCTGAACACCTGCCTGCCAATGGGAAGTACTGAATTCATTCCTCATTTGCTTTGCTTGCATTTGCCTCGTTACTACACTTATTAAACTGGCCTTATTTCAACCAATGAGTTTTTCACTTTTGCCCTTCTGATCCTCTCCCCTATCTTGCTGTTGGGGGGAATGAGCAAGGACTGGGTAGGGGCTTAGTTGCTGGCTGGGGTTTACCTCCCACACTTGTTAATCCTTCCCCCATTAGCCATGCTTTTCTTATTTTGTACCCTCCTTTGGTGTTTCTGAGCTGGTTTCTGGGGTATTTTCTACCCTGGGCAGCAAAGCCATGAAGTATGTGCCCCCTTTCATTACCTGCAGCATCATACAATTGCTCCCATCGCTGTCTTGAGAGCGGAGCAGGCATGTGCCCACATACCAAAACATCTTAGCCTGTGCCTTTCAGTGTTGCCCAAGGAGAAGGGATTCAGCTGAGGCTGAGGGTGAGAATTCAATCATTGGCACCCATGAATTTCACATTTATTAGTTTCCTGTCTTCCCAAAGCCCAAGCAAATGATGGGAAAAAAAGGTGAAACGAGAGGGGGTCATCACTGCTTGCTCAATCCATATACAGCTGAATTTTGTTCTAATACGTAAGGTTTAATTCAGGTTAATTTTGCGACCATGCGTGATTTTTGGAAAGTGTTCAGATATTGTGTGCTTCTCTTTTTAAGGACTAAAGACTGGCTAGGAAAGCACCACCAAACATGAATAGCTGTATTGTAGGGATGTGTGGAGAACAGGGGAATTTTACTCATGAAGATTATGAGTTAAGGAGTGCAACACCTCCAAATACTGTGAGGGCCTGAGGAGGGAACACAGGGAGACACTGGCCTCTGTCTCTTCATGCCCCCAGCACTGCAAGGAGATAAAATCTAGGGTGAAAATAACCCATAATTTCTGTTGTAGTATGCCATAGCAGTACGATACTGTAGCTGTATGATGTCATAGTCGTACAGGAAAAGCACTACAGCAGGAGCTACCCAAAACAATGGAGGAGGAACCTCATAAGGAACCGGACAAGTGCAGTGGCGTTCCAACCTGATCTGGTTTTGGCACCCAGCAATCCAATACAGCACACCATCTTTGCTGTCCTGAATGGCCATCACAACACGTGGAGCCCAAGTCGTGGACTACCTGAACTGAATGGTCTTGGCCATCAACTGTTTTTTACTGATCTACTCATCTACCCATCCAGACAGTAATGTCCTAACCTGGAGGCAGGGGTATGGTGGGGAAAGGTGTTGAAAGCTCGAGAGAAGTCCAGGTAAGTGTCACCTCCCGTATCAAGAAACACAGTCCTTTCCTCTTAGAAAGCAATGAGGATGGTCAGGCATGATCTGCCTGGGGTTCATCCGGTCACCTTCTCTTTCAGACACACAGAAGTGGAACCCAAAAGACATGCTCTGTGACACACTCCCCACCAAAGGGCGGCTGAACAGCCTCTAGTTCCCCAGTTTGTGGTCTGCGCCTTTTTGAAAGGTGTGTGCAGTATTCTTTTTCCAAGTTGTCAGGGAGTTTCCCTGATCTCCATGAATTTGCAAAGACAACACAGAGTGACCTCACTAAGACATCGGTTTTCTCTCTCAGCACCCTTGGATGCAGACCTGCCAGTTCTGTGGCCGGTTAATGTCTGAGCTTGCTCAAGTAACCCCTGACTCGATCCACATCCACTGCTGGTTGTTCTCCTCCCGAGTCCTGCTTCAAGGCACAAAGGCCTGGGAGACCTTTATAGAAAGAAAAATAGAGGCAAAGAGGACAAAGTGTACTTCAGACATATCTGCACCTTCTCTTACAAAATTCAGCCATGGCCGCACATTATTTTTGTGGGTTATTCTTAAACTCTAGCTTCAGTACTAACAGCTCATCTTGATGCCCGTGGACTCCCTTGCAAGTATTAACTCCGGGGGAGCTTTGGCTTTCCTAGAACCCTTCCTGTTTCTAAATTCCTCCTCTGAAGTGAGGTCCTCTATCCACACCCTCTCTGCTTCCCTTTTTTCTATGCAGCTTCCAGACGAGTTGCCTGTTTAGCCAAGCTGGTGTCCTGAGCAGTTTGCTTGTTTGCTGGAGTAGCGGCATGGGCACTTTATGCACTTAGAGGATGCTGTCCTTGCAAAACTGTTGCACTGGATTCTGCTCCCCTTGAGTGATACTGCCCACTGGAAGTTCCCAGCATAGGCCAAAGCCTGCTGCTCTGAGACCTGGCATCTGCACTCTGCTGCTCTCCTTCCTCGCTCCCCCTGGGAGCTGAGGCTCCACTATTTCTTTGCTACTACGTCAAGTATGTCAGCCAGAAAAGGAAGGACAAAGAAAGTGTACAGCCCCCGCCCCGATGAACATGACTGGCCAACTGTAATAATGGACAAGGAAAAGGCTGAGGTCCGCAACAACCTTTTTGCCTCAGTCTTCACTGGTAAACTCTATTCTCACACCTCTTGAGTGGCTGGAGTGTAAGACGACAGGGACTGGGGGAGCAAAGTCCCTCCCACTGTAAGAGAAGATCAGGTTCCTGACCACCTGGAGGAACCTGAACATACCTAAGTCTATGGGACCTGACGAGAAGCATCCCAGGGTCCTGAAGGAATTGGCTGATGTAGTTGCCAAGCCACCCTCCGTGATATTTGAAAAGTCATGGCAGTCAGGTGAAGTCCCTGGTGACTGGGAAAAGGGAAACACTGCACCCATTTTTAAAAAGGGTACAAAGGAGGACCCTGGGAACTACCGATCTGTCAGCCTCACCTCTGTGCCTGGGGAGATCATGGAACAGATCCTCCTAGAAGCTATGCTAAGGCACATGGAAGGCAGGGAGGAGATTCAAGACAGCCAGCATGGCTTGACCAAGGGCATGTCTTGCCTGACCAACCTAGTGGTGTTCTGTGACAGAGTGACTACATCGGTGGACAAGGGAAGAGCTAGGGATGTAGTCTATCTGGACTTCTGCAAGGCCTTTGACACGGTCCTCCCAACGTCCTTCTCTCTACATTGGAGAGATATGGATTTGATGGGTGGACTGTTCAGTGGATGAGGAATTAGTTGGATGGTCGCATACAGAGGGTAGTGGTCAGCAGGTCAATGACTAGATGGAGATCAGTGATGAGTAGTGCCACTCAGGGGTCTGTATTGGGACCACCACTAATATCTTCATCAATGACAGAGACAGTGGGATCGAGTGCACCCTCAGCAAGTGTGCAGACAACACCAAGCTGAGTGGTGCGGTTGACAGTCCCAAGGGATGGATGCCATCCAGAGGGACTTTGACAAGCTCAAGAAGTGGGCCCATCTGAACATGATGAGGTTCAACAAGGCCATGTGCAAGGTCCTGCACGTGGGTCAGGGCAACCCCCGGCATCAGTACAGGCTGGAGGATGAAGGGATTGAGAGCAGCCCTGCAGAGAAGGACCTGGGGGTACCGGTGGATGAAAAGCTGGACATGAGCCAGCAATGTGTGCTTGCAGCCCACAAAGCAAACTGTATCCTGGTCTGCATCAAAAGAAGTGTGGCCAGCAGGTTGAGGGAGGTGATTCTGCCCCTCTGCTCCACTCTGGTGAGACCCCACCTGGAATACTGTGTCCAGCTGTGGAGTCCTCAGCACAGGAAAGGCATGGACCTGTTAGAGCCAGTCCAGAGGAGGGCCACGAAGATGATCAGAGGGATGGAGCACCTCTCCTACGAGAAAAGGCTGAGAGAGTTGGGGTTGTTCAGCCTGGAGAAGAGAAGGCTCCAGGGAGACCTTCTTGCAGCTTTTTAATGCCTAAAGGGGGCTTATAAGAAAGATGGGGACAAACATTTTAGCAGAGCCTGTAGCGATAGGACAAAAGGTAATGGTTTTAAAGTAAAAGAGGGCAGATTTAGACTAGATATGAAGAAGAAATTTTTTAGACTGAGGGTGGTGAAACTCTGGGACATATTGCCCAGAGAGGTGGTAGATGCCCCATCGCTGGAAACAGTGAAGGTCAGGTTGGATGGGGCTCTGAGCAACCTGATCTCGTTGAAGATGTCCCGGCTCATTGAGGGAAGGGGTTGGACTAGATGGCCTTTAAAGGTCCCTTCCAACCCAAATCATTCTATGATTCTATATTTCTCTGTGATTCGATGATTCTACTAAAGCCAAGGCTGACAAGGATGACACAGGTTTTCAGATCCAGGTGAGCATCACATTTGTTGGTCCCCCTGGCAGCTGTGCTACAAAGCTGCTGTAAAGAACCCCCACATACGTAAAGGAGCATTTGCACTGTGCTGTTCTGGGAATGTCAGAAGGGTGGCTGACTTTTGGCTGCCAGGTGCCCACTGAGCCTCTCTGTCACCCTCCCCTCCCTCTTCACTCCCCTTAGTGTCTGCAGGGTTGTTTCTCTCACATCTTTCTCTCTCTTACTGCTGCAGCACACTGCTTTTTATCATTTCTTAACAAGTTTTCACAGAGGTGCTACTCAAATGGCTTCCTGGCTCAGCTCTGGGCAGTGGCTGGTCCATTTTGGAGCCAGTTGAAAGTGGCTCTCTTGACATGGAGTCAGCTCTTGCTCTATTCTCAGCTGAGCCACCCCTGCCGCCCCTCTCACCACTTCCAAAACCTTGCCATCTAAACTCAATACACAGGGTCATTAAAGCCCCCAGTAAGACGTGAGCTCATTCATCCTAAGACTTCTTCAGGCTGGTTAAATAAGACTTTCTTCCTTTCTGTTCCCTGACTATTGGTTCTTTATGTCAGAGCAGAGATGTGTTGGACGTCAGCCGTGGCAGCAGGGCCAAGCTCAGACGTGTAACAAAGCAAGCTGCTACCAAGTGCCCAAGCTCACATGCAAGCCGAAGGTTTGCTTCAGAGGACGCTGTGGTGGATGGCGGATGGCAACATAAAGAGGAAATGAAGTGTCCCTAAGGAGAGCAAACCTTGCTGTCCTCAGGACCCAAGAGACACAGGGCTGGACTGTGCAGCCCTAGCAGGAGAGGGCTTGGCTCTCTGTGGTGTCTCTGCAGCCCTGGAGGGCCTGTGGTGCAGGTGAAGCTGATTGCGTCGCAGTACACTCCCCCCTCCCCCCCGCCCCCCCATCCATCCAGCAGGAAACGAAACTTCTCCAGGCAGGGAGAAGGGGAGGGGAAAAAAAACCCCTAAACGCTGGAGGCTGCAGGTTGAAATTTGAACTGGCCAGTCGAGACATGCCAGGTACACTGAGGTGACCTTCTTGGCCAATAGGGATTAAAATGACCACAGATCAGATTCAACAGAGGCATAAAAGGGGTCCTGCCAGAGGACATGTTGGAATCAGTTCTCCTGGAAGCAGCGGGTCTGCAGTTGGGGACTCCCCCTTGCGTCAGGGTTACCGCCCGAGGTAACTCCTGCAGGTTGAGAGCCCTCATCTTTTAGGTGAGTGATATGCGCATTTTGAGTCATCACTTTTAAATCTCAAGGATTCTTAAGTTGCCTCTGTAGTACTAATTCCCCTTACACCATTGAGCCTGTAGTTCACTACTGTTACTGGAGTTCTAACCAACTTTTACTGAAGAATAAATCTGAGCTTTAACACCTGTTGGATTTGAGTGTGCGTGCCTCCGTAACAGATCTCCAGGAAGGACAAGGTGCTTTTGAAAATGTCCTTGCCTATGGACAACCTGTGACCCAGGAACTCCGGGAAAATCATTGGTCTGTTCCTCAATTGCCTTATCAAAGGGATGACTAATGGATGTGGGAGAAGCACTGCCTGCATCTACTGGATAAAGATGGGACAGGACTTGCCTCACTGTAGTTGCGTGAATGAAAGCACTGAACATCCCTGAGGTTCTCTTGGGGTCTGTCACATGGCTGCTCTGAATGGGGGTGGTGTGTGGTGTTCCTGCAAGTCTTGTGCTGTCCCTGCTGGGTACATGCTCCATCAGAGCTTCCAGATAACCGCACATGTCTTGGACCACCTCTGGCACCTCAAATGTCATCCGTGGATTGCATGGGTACAGGAGATTCCACCCTTTGACTGTCTGGGTGTCCTGTCTCACAGTGGGAAAAGAAGAGGTGATCCTTGGACCTAACTCAGTCTCTGACAGGGGAAATGACACTGCTGGGAAGAAGTGTCCCCCACATCTGAGGGAGGAAACATCAATGATGACTTGAGCTTGTTTCACAGTCTTTTACCCTCGAGCCCCAGGGACATCTTTGAGAGGGCCCACAGCGGGCAGAGAAAGTGCTGCCTTGGGCTGGTCCTCTGCTGCTGAGCTGGGCTGGGCTCCTGGCATGGAGGGAGGGAGCTCATGGCAAGCGGGCAGCGCTGCAGAGAGACAGCTCTGCCCAGGAGCAGCTCCTCTGCAAAGCACAGCAGGGCTGAGGGCACTGCCTGCAGGCACCGAGGGCAGAGGAGAAGTGAGAGAGAGGTTAAAGGCAGTCTGGTGTGAGGTGATAGCTGAGAGCTCCCTAGGGGATAAATCTTCACAGCCTTTGATGTGGTAAATCTCTGGCTGCAGGGCAATGCAGATGAATGCTTCCAAGTGTCTCCTAGAGCTGGCACATAAAACAGAGGATAGGACCTGTCAGGATGATTCTCCTGGGTTTTCTGGTGTGGAGGACGAGGACATGCTCCAGAGCAGGCTTTGCCTGCTGCACCATCAGAGGGTGTATTGGCTTTGTGTGGCAAGGTTTTGGTAGTGGAGGGGGGGCTACAGGGGTGGCTTCTGTAAGAAGCTGCTGGAAGCTTCCCTTGTGTCTGATAGAGCCAATACCAGCCGGCTCTAAGATGGACGCGCCACCGGCCAAGGCCAAGCCAATCAGCGATAGTGGTAACGCCTCTGTGATAACATTTTTAAGAAGGAAAAAAAAGTTGGGACAGAAGGAAACGGCAGCCGGAGAGAGGAGTGAGAACATGTAAGAGAAACAACCCTGCAGACACCAAGGTCAGTGCAGAAGGAGGGGGAGGAGATGCTCCAGGCACCGGAGCAGAGATTCCCCCGCGGCCCGTGGTGAAGACCATGGTGAGCCAGGCTGTCCCCCTGCAGCCCATGGAGGTCCACAGTGGAGCAGATATCCACCTGCAGCCCGTGGAGGACCCCACGCCGGAGCAGGTGGGTTCCCAAAGGAGGCTGTGACCCCGTGGGAAGCCCACGCTGGAGCAGGCTCCTGGCAGGACCTGTGGATCTGTGGAGAGGAGCCCATGGAGCAGGTTTTCTGGCAGGACTTGTGACCCCGTGGGGGACCCACATTGGAGCAGTCTGCTCCTGAAGGCCTGCACGCCGTGGAAAGGACCCATGCTGGAGCAGTTCATGAAGAACTGCAGCCCGTGGGAAGGACCCACGTTGGAGAAATTCGTGGAGAACTGTCTCCCGTGGGAGGGACCCCACGCTGGAGCAGGGAAAGTGTGATGAGTCCTGCCCCTGAGGAGGATGAAGCGGCAGAAAATAGCGTGTGATGAACTGACCGTAAACCCCATTCCCTGTCCCACTGTGCCGCTGGGGGTGTTGGTAGAGAATCCAGGAGTGAAGGTGTGCCCGGGAAGAAGGGCGGGGTGGAGGGAAGGTGTTTTGAGATTTGGTTTTATTTCTCATTACCCTGCTCTGGTTGATTGGTAATAAATTGAGTTAATTTTCCCCAAGCTGAGTCTGTTTTGCCCGTGATGGTAATTAGTGAGAGATGTCTCCTGTCCTTATCTTGACCCACAAGCCCTTTGTTATATTTTCTCTCCCCTGTCCAGCTGAGGAGGGGGAGTGATAGAACGAGTACAGAACTGCCACCACCAGATCCAGGGATGGGGAGGAGATGGGGGAGGGCTTCAGGCAGGCAACCGTGGCAGTGCTGATAAACAGGGAGACCACGTCCAGGTGAGGGAGGCACGTGGAAAAAGTTTTGTTGGCTTCCCATTGCCATCTGCCATCCCCTGCAGCATGTCTCTGGTCTCAAGCACAGCATTTGCAGACCTTGGGTCTTGGGCACTTGGTACTGGGTTTGCCTGTGACAAGCCTGAGCTTTTCCCGAGTGCCACAGCGGAGGTGCTGCAGCCCAAACGTGCTCCCATGCCCTCATTCTGGGGCACAGACAGGAGGAGCTGCAGTCCCATGTGCCACTATAGACTTTTGACATTGATGGAAGAAATGGCGAGGGGTGGTGGGACAGCTCACAGTGGTGCTGCCATGGTGCCTGTGGGCTGTGCAGGAGAGGCAGGCTGGAATGATGAGGAGGGGGATGCCCTCCATCTGAAGGAGTGTGTCGTATGCATGGAGCTCCTCTATGGGACATGGAACAGGTTGGGTGAGCCCTTGTGGGTGAGGATGAGAGGTCAGTCCCCTTGGCGTGGCATCCTGGTGGGTGATGAAGAACCTGCAACCAGGGTAAGGAATTGGAATAAGCGTTATTTAAGCAACCCAGGGAAGACTCCAGGTCCATGATGCTGGTCTTATTGGGACTTTAATGACCCTGACACTCACTGGACGGGGAGCACAGCAGGATGCATGCTGTCCAGCAGATGTCAGGCATCTCTTGGGACAACTTCTTTGCACAGGTGCCAGGCCAACAAAGGTGATGCTCACCTGAATCCAGTCCTTGCAAGAGAGGGAGTGCTGATCATGGATGTGAAAACTAGCATCAGCCTGGGCTGCAGTGGCCATGAAATAGTGGGAGAAGATTTTAGCCTCTTCGGGGGACTTTTCATGGTAGTGCCATGGGCAGCAGCACTCCAGGTCAGAGCGGTCAGTACAGTTGGTCTTTCAGGAAAGCATCTTCCAAGCACAAGAACTGTCCAGACTGCTAAGCAGGAAAACAAGCTGACATTTCAGGAGAGCAGCTTGGCTAAAGAAGGAAGTCATCAAGAAGCTCCACAGAAGAAAGGAAGCATTCAGGAGGTGGATGCAGGGACTGATGATGGAGGAAATTAGAAATAGGGATGGCTTTAGGAAGCCAATGCTTCCCTAGTGTGGATCCTTGAAAGAGGTTCAAGGGCATCAAGAGACGCTCTTACTCCTTCAGGAAGAGTTTAAGGAAAAAAAACCCAAAGATAGTATGTGGCCACTGCTGAATGTAGTAAGGGCAGGTGTAGATAGAACTGACATACTCCAAATCCTCTTTGCCTTAGTCTTCCCCAGCAAGGTCTCCCAAGCCTTTGTGCCTCGAGGCAGGACTCTGAAGGAAACCAGCCAGAGGTGGATGGGTGTCAAGCTAGGGATCACCTGAGCAAAGACAATCATTACCAGTCTATGGGACAGGAGGGGCAGCATCCCTGGGAGCTGAGTGAGCAGGCCAGTGTCACTGTGAGGACACTCGCCATCATCTTTGAAAGGTCATCGGGTCTGGGGCAACTTCCTGATGACTGGAAGCAGCCAGATGTTGTACACACCTTTCAAAAATGCTCAAAGAATGAGCAGGGGAATGGAAGGCTGTGCTCCTAAGCGTGTCCACTAGAATCCCCTTTCTGGGTATCTGAAAGGAAGGTGAATGTATCTACCCAGAGTCGATTGTGTCTGGCCATCCTCTTTGCTTTGTATGATGAAAGGACAGGATTGCTGGAGAGGGGAAGAGCAAAGGGTGTCTTCAACCTGGAGATCAGCAAGGCTTTCAGCATCATCTCCCACCATATTCAATGTGAGGATGTTATGGTCTGCATGGATGGATAAATAGAAGGGTAAAAACCAGCTGGACGGGTGGGCTCGTAGGGTCGTGGTCAATGCCTGGTGCTCTGCCTGGAGGCACTGAGCTAGTAGGGTTCGGCAGGGCTCTATCAGGCAAGCTGCCCTGTTTAATATCTGGAGGAGATGAGAGAGTGATTTTGCATGACATTTGTCAAAGAGATCACATTGAGGAGCGCAGGGCAGTGCTGGAGGGCAGGGCTGCCATCCCAAAGGACACAGTCAGTCAGGAGGGATGGGCCACTCAAAACCTCATGCTGTCCAGTAAAGGTTCATCCAAAATCCTGTTCCTAAAGTGGATGAAGGCTGTGAAATGACATAGGACAGGGACTGCCTAGGTGGGTAGCAGCTCTGCAGGAAAGGCTCTGCTGATCCCTGGGTCACATTAGGCAAAAGAGGAGCCATCAGCAAAGATGGCCAACAACATCCTGGGCTGTACAAGCAGGAGCACAGCCAGCAGAAGTGATCAGCACTTGTTACCCCACAGCCAGCATACTTGTCCAGGTTTTAGTGCCTGCTAGAGAGACACTGGCAAGCTGGAGAGCCACAAAAGTTCAGCGGAGGCCCATTGATATAGTGAGCGTTGGAGCACTTGCCCTGCTAGGAGAGGCTGAGGGAGCTGGGCTTGTTCAGAGTGGAGAATGGAGGGCTTTTCAGAGAGGGTATAACAAACAGACATGCCTTGCCTACGGTGAGGTTTCCAAGAAGACCCTGTGGTGCAAGGCAGGAGCACAGGAGGCAATGAGCTGAAAGATGAGAGGGTCAGGCTCAATATAGGGAGAAACTTTTGCAATGTGTGGACAGTCAGACATGGGAAGCTGTTTCCCAGAGAGTGCGCTGCCTTCATGCCTGGCAGTTTCTCAGACCCATCTGGATAAAGCCATGAGAAACCCGGTGTGACCCTGCTTTGCGTACGAAGTTTTCTACAGATATCTAGCAAGGTCCCTTCCAGCCTGATGACACTTTTATTCCTCACCCTTCATGTCCTCAACATTAGGGAAAGCACTCATGTTCCCTCCGACTGTGGAAATAATTCACATCAGGTACAAGGCAGCATCACGGGCACCCCAAACAGTCCCAGTGACATCCCTGGCCTCATCTTTCGTTTACTGGTTCCCTTTTTCCCCCTCTCAAATTCTGCACTCTTATCATCCTCGCACCTTCCAAGAAGTCCAGCCTACCCTGGCTGGCTTGGATGGAGTTAGTTTTCTTCACAGCAGCCTGTACAGTTCCATATTTGGGATTTGTGACCAAACCAGTGTTGATAACACACCCATGTTTTAGCTATTGCTGAACAGTGCTTGCACAGGGCCAAGGCTTTTGCCATTCCTCACGCTTCTCTGCCAGTGAGTAGGCTTGGAGTGGGCAAGACGTTATGAGGGGACACAGCCAGGATGACTGACCCCAACTGACCAAAGGGATATCCCACCCCCTATGATGTCACACTCAGCGATAAAAGCTGGGGAGGAAGAAGGAAAAGGGGGGGCATTTGCAGTTACACCATTGCTCTTCCCAAGTAACCATTACTGGTGAAGGAGCCCTGCTTTCCTGGAAATGACTAAACACCTGCCTGCCAATGGGAAGCAGCGAATGAATTCCTTTTCCTTCGCTTACGGGAACAGCTTTTGCTTTTTACCTGTTCAAGACTCCTCATCTTGACCCATGAGTTTTTCTCACTTTGCCCTTCTGATTCTTTCCCCATTCCTCAGGAGAGGGGAGTGAGTGAGCATCTGGGTGGGGGCTTAGTGGCTACTTTGTGGACTTTTTTCTATTTTCACTAAAAACAGTAACAGTACCATGCCCTAGAATTTCCTCTCCTTCTTAATGATGATAAACGTAATTTCTTGACCTTTACTCCTGTCATTCATTCTTACTTGAAAAGACAGCTATAATTTCAGAGTATTTAGCCTCTGGCAGGATGTTTTTAGAGCAGTGCTTTTTCTCTCATTGCTAATTCTTTCTTATCCTTTCATGGTAACACCTCTCAGACAATGTTGCCCCTAATTCATTTCTGCTCTCTATCTTTCATCCTTATTTCAAGTGTGTCTGTGTTTGTGTATGTCTATTTGTGTGAGTTTATTGTTTTACAAAAGAATGTCAAGGGACAGATCCCAAAGAGGTGAAAAGGGCAAAGCAGGCCAAATGTTTATGTGGTGGACACTGATACACCACCATTCTCTTCATTTTGGATCTCTGAAGACCTAACCCTTCAGCAGAGTGCCTGCAAGGTCTGAAGACCCTTTATCTGCCCTGTAGGTCGGCATTGAAGGTAAAACCTGCTCCAGTCAGAGGTGGTGTTCTGATTCTCCTCACAGGGGTCAGGAGATATTCCAGGACACCTCAAGGGGCATCATACTCCTCTGGACCAAAAGGTGGAATCTCAGGGCTCATGGCATACCAATATGTGTGTTCAGGGATCTGGTCAAATGACCCATCTCCATCTCTGTAGTGGTGCTTAGTTTGCTCAAGGAACCCTTAAGTTGATCCCCATCCACCGCTGGTTGTCCTCCTCCACAGGAGGAGAGCACAGGGGGCATCCCCTCAACACAGGGGGTTTCCCCCATCCCCATCCTCCCTGC